>RPOG01002269.1:0-100602 GCA_008086565.1 Thalassoma bifasciatum | reverse complement strand
CTCTCTCTCTCTCTCTCTCTCTCTCTCCCAGAGTGCTTGATTGTTTTGCAGAAATAATTTTAATTCCTCCTCGTTTGTCAGACGCAGAAGTGACGTGGGAATCAAAAATGTGCGAATTGTAATGTGCTTGTGAGGCTCCTCGTGAGGGAAAACTCCTCCGACAGAAGCCAAAGTTAATCATTCCTTTCTGCTAAATGTGCTGTTTTTCCTCCCACCCACTATAAATTTATGTGCTCATTAAGATTCCTGGCAGGCAGGCAGGACAGGTTGTGTAAATCAAAATGTGGATAACCTGATTTAAAAAGAGTTCACCATCCATGACCGGCCTGCTTAGACAAAGATGAAATGGCAGATATTTAAGGTTTTAAGATGCAGCCCACAGAGCGGCGCGGGGATCAGCGTTCGATGTGGATGAAAAACCATAATGTGGATAAACAACACTAAGTTTAGCATCATTATTTTCCTATTCACACCCTGAGAATACATTTTCTTTAATATGCACACTTCCATACGGCTCCAGAATACTCGAGTGGATGGCGTACAGAGCAGATAAGTCTTTGCTGCATAAATAAAAGACAGTGGGAACAACATCATTATCATCAGTATCTCCATTTCACAGTTTTCATATTGTCATCCTTCTGTTCTGTTGTCACATTTATGGTTCTGTGCAGCACATTCAATACAAACTTAGATTGCTTTAATATCCTTCCTCTCTCTGCCTGAATAAACTTCTCTGTTTCTGTTTATAGCAGACTCTGATCACTTGAATTGCTGTAAAGCAAAATATGAAAGGAGGCTTCTGTTAAAACTGTTGTACACTTTGTACCATGAGTGTTTGTGCACATCTCTTAAAGGGACAGGCACCAAGGTCAAGCTGGGTTTATTTGTTGTTAAAGCCAATGGCTGTTTTCCAAACCACCTACTACACTAGCAGAAAGTCAGTATGTAGTAGTAAGTTTGTAAAAAACATGCAAGATCTGCAGTAAACTACAAGTTCCTGGATGATTCTAATGATCTGGGAAATTGATCTGACATACTGTTTCCCACAATGCACGGTGCGAATGCTGTTTGTCTATGCAGGGGACACTCAGGTTTATGTGAATTACTGACACCTACTGGAATAATTCAGCACAACTACAACACAACAAAAATGTTTGACGGTCTGTGAGATAAAAGTGACATGACGTGAAAGACACACCTGTAAATCTGCTCATTCCATAACACGAAAGAGGTGTTTACTTCTACACAATTCATAAAAGCCTGTATAAATAACTTATTCACTTTTTTTTTTCAACTGAAAACCTAAGTGAATAATATGGACGCAGTTTTTTCTATCAGCTGTAAAAACAAACAAAAAAGAAAAGTCTGTTGGTTCCAGATTAATTTTCAATACTTGATAACTTTTGGTGTAAGATTAGAAATTAAATACGCCAATTTTTCTGTAATAAACTTCTATACCTTTCCAAATTTCATAAGACCAGGCCCTGAAATGTTTCTAAATGAATTAAAAATGTTCCTTGAACCACTGAAAATAATGAAGAGACCAAAAAAGCTCTCAAAAAACATCTACAAGTACTATTCCCTTCCCATGCTTAATTTTATGTATTTATTTTTCTATGTATTTTACTAACTTCTAATTTAACTTATCTAATTATTTTGTTCATATAACTTCACCACTGACTGATATAGTGAATTAATGACTGAAATGCCAAATGTACTCATGGTTTATTTTCTATATTTATGATAAAGTTAAACATTAAAATCCATGAGCATACTACATGTGAAAGTCGTCGGTAGTAGACAGTGTTCACTACCGATGATTTCCACATGTGGTATGTAGTACACTGTAAGAAAGAACAAGTTCAGTTTACTTAAAAAAAATATGGAAACTCGTTGCCTCAGAAATATCAAGTAAACTTGACTTGAATTCCTTATGTGTAAACAAGCTGTTTATATTAACTGCACAGTACTACCACTAACTTAATCATTGTGAGTATATAATTATAGTGCTGACTTATTTATT
The DNA here is from genome assembly GCA_008086565.1 of Thalassoma bifasciatum. NCBI lineage: Eukaryota > Metazoa > Chordata > Actinopteri > Labriformes > Labridae > Thalassoma > Thalassoma bifasciatum. The sequence goes on along the minus strand of RPOG01002269.1, from coordinate 98,579 downwards.
TTAAGTCTGCAGTAATTATTTTGAATTAATTATTTTGAGTGTTCAATACTAAGCTCACTTTGTAAAATTAGTGTTGAGTACTTAAACTTCGTTACCTTCAGTGTGAAGTACATTTTTTAACTTTACACCAAATGTCTGTGGTTTGGAAAACTTCTTCCTTTGACCTGCAGAGCTCCTAACGAGCTCATCATTGAGATCACCTGTGCTCATCACACCTGTGCTCATCACACCTGTGCTCATCACACCTGTGCTCATCACACCTGTGCTCATCAGCCTGCTGCTCTATAAAAGACGTTTCTTTTCCTCAGTCAGTGTGTGACACACGGACGGCCAACACCTTCAGTTGGTCGCTCTGTGAATGTGTGAGTGTTTCGAGTGAGTGAGTGAGTGAGTGAGTGAGTGAGTGAGTGAGTGAGTGAGTGAGTGAGTGAGTGAGGAGGGTAAAGGGAGACTAGAGTTTACCTTAAAAAGTTTGAATCTCAGAGGAGGAGGAGATCTTTTATTTATTTTTTTTTCCTCCTGTACACCATGTGGATCCAGAGTTTTGTATGCAGCCTATTTGAGTCAGTCTACTTTTATGGTAGAATCAGTGAGTGGATGTGGAGATTGAACCCTTTGCCTTCACTCCACCTTTTTGAACCCACAGGTTTCAGTTTCCTTGTTGTGGTCACTGTCATTTATATCAAGGCTTTCTGAAACATAACAGTCAGGTGTTGACTTTGAACAAAAGACTGTTAAAAGAAATGGCTGTAGTAGAGCTGGGTGATATGGCAAAACAAATGATCATGATATATATATATCTCAATTATCATGCTTCTCTCTGTTTGTGACATGCCAATTTTACGGGGCTTTCACACCTACATGTTTTGGTCCGAACTTTCATACTTTTTTGTTTGAACCAAACCCTAATGATGGGTGTGAAACCTCCCACGGACCTTGGTCCAGACCAAACGGGACCACGGTCTGGTTCATGCCCAGTGTGAAAGCATTACTTTGAAAGGTTTGGACCGTTGGACCAATGACAGGAAATTACAACAAGACTACTGGAAAAAGGAGACTCTTAAGAATTGGAAATTTAATTTCAACAAAGTTATGCCTCACTGACAGCTTATCTTTTAAACAGTTTTATAAGATGTACCTTCTCTCAAGAGTTGGTGTTGCGATGGTTCGGTAGATTGCATACTTTCTCCTCCTTAAAGTTGTCGTGTAATAATAAAAGTCAGAAGACGACCACACTTGTGTGCAGCTCTTCAAGTTGTCGCTGCTGGTGATATTAAAATCACAGGTAACATAAAGGTGGGAATGAGTATTTCACTCAATGTTGACAACATTCAAGCCGCGCGCTGATCAACATGCTGACGTCAGACACACGCCGGCCAAATGACCAGTCACTGGAAACTATAAAGACGTAGGTGATGACAACATCATGTAGGTTTGACGCTGGAGTATGTTAGTCTGTTTGCAGTAATGACTGTGTGAAACCGTACCAGACTTTACCAAATGTAAACGATGTAACAAAACACAGACCTTGGTCTAGACTTTCAGGTGTGAAAACACCCTTAAAGAACCTGAACTGAAAAGTAAAGAAGCTAAAGATTTGTTTAAATTTTATCAACATAAAAAGCAAATAGTAAAGCAGGATAAATTAGATGAACACAGAAATATGGAAGAAAATCGACTCGGTATGTAGAAAAACGTAGTCTCATCTTCAGAGGCTAACTCCAAGTCATGACTGACGTCTATTTCACTGCCCTCAGCTCTGCGTTTGGCTTCACATTTGCTCATTCTTCTTTTTACTTCTCTGGCAACTTGTGGAAGGCAAAAATAAATGAATAAACATCCAGCTACATGAAATATGAGTTCTCCTCTTCTGAAGGTGCAGGTGAGGTAAAGAAGAATCCTGTGTCTGACTGAGACATAAAACAGAACCATGTTTTTCTGAGGTGTAACATTTAACTTGACAACAGCCTGCTTGAGACTGATTACAAACAGCATCTAATTAAGGAGTTTGCTGCATATTCAGAACTTGTTTTAAACATTTCAGGGTTATTTACACCCGTCTTGACATTTTCCTCAAATGTCAGCAGTTGTCCAGTTTTGGAGTTGCACTTCTCTTCTTCTAACTTTTCAAACGTTGCACTGAGACGTTTCCAAATTGAGAAGTGAGGCTGTTTTTGAGCTTCCAAAGACACCTATGAGAGACACACAATTTCAGATTCACACTCACACACACACACTCCTGAACCTAATCTATTTCAGTCTCTTAATTGTTTTTCTTCCCCTCCTGTACTCTCTCGACTTCCCTCTACTCTCTCACGCTCTCCAACGCTACATCTACTTTAGACAATTACTGCTGACTGCAGTGCTCTAAAGAGCGCTCCGATAAAACTCTGTTAGGGCGCGTGCATACACACACACACACACACACACACACACACACACACACACATGCATGCAGCTGGTGCCGTGTTGCAGGGAGGACAACAGCATCAGCTATCCGCTAACCCCCGGAGAGGCTCAGTGAACTCCAGCTCCTCTTCTCCACTATATGTAGGTAATTGGCTCAGAGTGCAGTCATCTGTAGTCCACTGTTACGACCTCCAGCCAACCTCCTCTTTCTATCCATCCCTCCCCTCTCACCCTCTGTTTCATCTCTCACCTTCCTTCTCTTTCAACCCGTCTCACTTGTCTTCTCTTCTTCTATTAGCTTCTCCTTTGTCCTCCTCTTTTAATGTTTGCTCTAACTCTCTCTTTCCTTGTTGGAAGAATCAACACTAGAGAGTTCCTTCCAAGTTTTGGAACTGACAGATAAACAAACCATTTTTTTTCACAACACTAGCACTAAAGGACAACATGTCCAAATAAAACATGAGGCCCAAGGTCCATGGTATCCAAAAAGAATTAAATCACATTTCTAACAAAAATCACCTTGCACTTCTCTCTCGTGTCCGTCCTTCTTCTTCTTTTTCCTTTTCTCTGCTTGCAAAAGATGGACACACTTCACGTCTTTGTTTTTTCCTCTTAACATCCTCCTTGTTGCCAGTTTTTAATCAACCAACTAAATATTTTGATACTTCCCTGCAGCTGCTGCCCCTATCAGCAACTCTGAGCTTGACATTACCAACATGTAAGGTGGTTGCCAGGTTAGTCAAAAGCAAGTAAGGTCAGAAAGGTCACAAACAGCAGACTATGGTTAGAAACTGTCTCCCCCTCTTTAAATCAAAACTCGCAACACATCTGTTAAAAACTTCATTTTCCATATAAACCCTCTCCCATATTTCTTTTTCAATCTTTGTATCTCTTTGTAACTTTTTTAAATTATTTTTTCGTATTTCTGCTTTTAGTCCTGACACAGGCAGCCCTCAAACACCCCCGGTGGTGTTTAAAATGATTGCAGAGGACAAATCACACTGACTATATAGATAAGTCATAGATCAGAAGTCATGTCCTTGTTGCAAACATATGCTTGTGTTCATGCATGAAGTGTACCATAACAAAACACCCCTCTGAATGTGCAAAAGCTAAAAAAGGGTACTGTGTCCAAGAACGGCACACTTGTGGTCACACTGGCCAAACAAACTGAACTTTAGGGTTGAATTGTACTTGGGTATTGTACGAATTGCCAGTGTGACCTCACTCTTACAGACTGAGGCGTTCCCCTATTTCTCACCCTCACGATGATTCTCTCCTTGTTCATGTTGAGCTGTAAAACCTGGAATATGTTCAGCTCATCATGTCTGTTTGTTGTTGTTGTTGTAGTCTAGATGAAAACAATCTAGTTTTGATTGTCTTTTATTTTTGAGGGTGTTTTTTTATTTTGTTTGCTTTTATTTTGAAAGTCATTTGCTCTTTTAAGGTGGTTTCAAGGCATTACTTCCTGTCTCACTCAGTGCAAATTGATGCACCTTGTGTATCCGATCTGGACAATGCCAACCTGCTTAACTTAGAATGCAGTCAGTGTTGCTAACTCAACTATCAAGTAGTTATATTGAATGAGTTTTCAGATCCCTCCAGTGACTTTTTCTGGAGTTTTGAGACTCTATGTGAATGTATATTGGTCTTATTTTCCCAACAAGCCGCTGTGCCCTTGTTCCAAAACACTCACAGGCGGAGAAGTCCTCCTCGCTCACTGCTGGTGGGTCCCAGTATCTCTTTTGGGTCATTTTGAGTTATAAGAAAGAAGTTTAGTTGTAGTTCTAAACATGTTTACAGTGTTTTTAACACACTTTTTCTCTCCCATGATGTTATTCCTCATTTCCACAGTGTCTGATGTGAAAATGTGAAGCTCTTGATGTCCTCAGGCTGTCACATTGGATGTATTGTATGTCAGAGAATTTACAGATAGGTGCAATAATAACTCAGAAAGACATTTAGGAAACTCTTTATACACAGAATAGTGTGTAAGTAGATGCTTTGCTGTGTTAAAGCAGCTCATACTGCCTCATGCTCTTCACGATGACTCCATCAAGGTGACACCTGCAGGTTTGGGTTGAATGTGGCCCACGGCCAAAGTTAGAATTGGTCTTTCGTCCTGGATTTGGTAATGTGTCTGAAGAGTTGGAACAGGATCATTTATCTCAATGAAGACGTCCCTCTAAAGACACGTCCTGCTCTGAGCCTGCAGCTGGGGATTATTTCTGGCATGTTCCCAGTGTTGAGAAATGACAATCAATAATTGATCAAGCTGTTAATTAGCTTTCTATTTCAGCAACAAGATGCAAAAGGTGGTAAAGTGGAGGGAAGCAGGCGGGTACTGTGCAGGCTGTACAAGAAAATTAGGCTGTGAATATGTGGGAGTGTGTGTATGTGTGTGTGTGTGTGTGTGTGTGTGTGTTTGTGCTTATTTCACTCTGCATACTTGAAACACCGTGGCATCCACAGGGAAAGCAGAACAAATGTAACTGTCCCACATTCAAGCATGGAAACGCACTCAAACACACTCCCTCTCTCTCTCTCTCTCTCTGCTGAGTCAGACCATCAGAGACTTTTTCCAAATAAATCCCAACAACCGCCTGCTTTGTATTTTTATGTATCTAAAGTCAAAATTAAGGTTTATGCCAAACAGAGAACCCAAAGCATGGTGAGAAGATAAAAAGTAAAAGAAGCAGCTTCAGCCTTCACAGGTAATTTCCAGCTGTAGTCCCCGACCAGGTGACAATAGGCAACTTAAAATACAGTTGTTAAGATTTAAAATACAATACAAAAAATAACAATTATAAGTACAACAGGCCTAAACACAAGGAAAAGAGACATATGACACGTTACACAGTGGAAACATGCACAACCACAGCTCATTACAGCAGCTCATGTAATACAGTCAATACTGGGAAAAACAGGGGACAAGAAGAGAAATAGAGGCCATATTTAAAGCATGTACAAGACATAAAATAAAGAAATTAAATTAGGGCAGGCAGCAACAATGACTGTGTCACATCGAGCAAACATAAACTGTTAGGTATTAATGTATACAATTATAGTTGTCTATAAGCCATTTTTTTAGAGTAGTTGTTCATACTGTGTGGTAAAAAGGCTCAATAGAAGGATATTACTTTTACCATAAATAGAATCATCCTGTCTCACCCTGTTGGGGTTGTATTCCCCATAATCTTGCACTAAAGTGTCTTTTTTGGAGCCAAAACACACTCGAAAATGCCCTCTTGGGAACCAAACTTGCACTAAAGGGACTACTTGGAACAGAAACCAATGGTGAAGCACCTTCCTTGTTGGCGAATCACACTAACATGCCCTGTTGGCTGGTTAAAACATGATCAACTGTCCTCATGGGAGCCACAACTGCACCCAGTGTCCTCACGGGAGCCAAAAAACGCAAAAGTGCCCTCCTTTTTGGTGCTATATATGCCTCTTTTTCTTCTTCTTTTGCCCATTGAAATGTCTGTATAAACCACTGGCCTCCTCACTGACGGCTGCAGTGGTTTTTTTTTACTTGGTGTGTATGTGGTTCCTGGTACTGATGCTGGTACAGCTGCATCGCTTCTTATTTTCAGACTTGGAGATGATGAAATCTTTTATTTAACCCTAGAACACTAATGTCGGGTGATTTTCACCCACACAATTCTTGTCATGTGAATTTCTGTTGCCGCTGTCTGAGTTTCATGAGTCCTTGGGTAGCTTCAGGCTGCTCACTGATGTTATTAATGGTATGTTTCCCTCCTCCCATCTATTGGTTTTTCAAGAGGCATGTGTTCGGATGATTTTGACCCGACTTTAGTGATAGAGAGTAACATATTTTTATTTCATTTACCCGACATTAGTGATGGATTTTAACGTTAGTGTTCTAGGGTCCCCTGATAAATTCAATTTTAGACTCTGAAATTAATCACACTGTTTACACACACTTGCACAAATAACACTTTTGAACACAAACATGCACTGATGGAGAGTGCAGAGTAATGGAGCTGCACCATCAGCGTACATCTTGAGCAGGTGGGGGTTCAATGCCTTGCTCAAGGAAACTATGCTGACACACCAGCTATCAGCCAACTTCCAATTCTTTTGTCTATCCTGGGAGTTGAACCAGCAACCCTCTGCTTGCCAAGCCAAGTCCCAATGGACTGAGCCACTGCCACTTTGTCAACTCCAACTGGCTCTTTTGAACCTCCAGTTGTATCTTTTCCAATTTTTAGCAACTTTCCAGACCCTTCTCATGACTCCTTTTATTGAGATAAGAGACAAAAAAATCGAGCATCTTTCGCTGACACAAACTCAAGAAAGCGACCGTATTTCCATCTAGAAAAACAAAATCATCTCTCTCGTCCCCCCATTGATAGTTATGTTTGTGTCACTTGCAGCTTGGGAAATAGTACATGCGAGTTGTCACAACCATGAAAATATGACTTGTTGCAGACAGGATGTCACTCCCTAAGACATTAGAAGAAAGCAAATTTATCTTTTTACCAAGTAAAATGATAAAAACAGATCAATCAATCAATCAATCTTTATTTACATAGTGCCAAATCAGAACAAGCGTTATCTCAAGACACTTTACAAACGGGTCAATACCTGTTAAAGTTCATTTTTAATTTTTTTTTTTGCATTTATTAGCAGAGACCCAACATCAAGACAGGATAAGGAATCTTATCTCATCTTAACTCACCATGAGTGCAGCACTTCGCAGCAGCTTTAAGCAAATTATAGTTGACAGGAAAAACTTCCCTTTAAATGGTAGAAACCTCGGACAGAACCAGACTCATGTTAGACAGACATCCGTATCGACTGTGTTTGATAAGTAACTTTAACCCGATTACTAGTTGGGTGGTGATAGTAAAGCATTAGATTACTTGTGGTAATATTTGAGGAGCCAATATGGTGTTAAAGGAAACTGTTTACTTCATCGAGCAGTGTAGCGGAAGCAAAATATGCTGGAACTCTTTCCCACAGATTGATTTGACGCGATCAGTTTGCTTCTGATGACGCTCATGTCAGGTGGCGGGTAATAACTGTTGTCAAGAGGTTTTGACTAAGCCAGGAATGAGTCCAAAAGATGGGTTATAATGACAGATTAAGTGGAAAAGAGAATATAAATGAAGGACTCTGCTCCATCAGAAATGCTTGTGGATCAAACTGACAGAACTCTTTGAAAGCTTCAGCAAATATACATCACAGGACGCTAACACTGATCCCCTCCAGCGGCGGCGGCGCCGTAAAGAGCTCGTCAGTTGTCAACCTGCGTCTGTGAGGGCAGACGCCGCTCTGTCAATCAGCTCGGACAGGCCTTTTGATTACTTCTGAACATCGCTCAGCAGACTGTCGCATTATCTCTGCCCCTGAGTGGAAAAAAGCACAGCTTAACCTTGATTTCTGTTTACATTATTAAAGGAAGTTTCTCCTTGATGTGGTCCATGCTCTGAAAGCTGTCCGTCAACCGTGAGTGTACGGAGAAGCTTTTCAATCACAGCGTCTCCTCTTCTACGTGTTGACGGCTTGGACAAACTCTCTGACCACCTGACATGACATAAATCTTAAATGTACATTTCTCTCTCTTCTATTTTTGAAAAGATGTGTCTGTGAGAGATAAAAGAGAATCATCACAGGAGAAGAAGGTGAATTAGAGTCTGACAGAGCATCTTTAAGGTTTTATTAACTCTGCCGTGACAGTCCAGAAGGAGAAGCGTCGTCGCTGAGATTGAATCAGGCGAGGACGCCGAGATGGATTCATCAGTATTAAGAGTCGAAAGAACATTTCACGCTCAAGGACGAGGAGTCTGGAGCTCCGTCACGTTAACAAATTGCAGGTTTGTGCAATAATTAAGGACTTCGAGGACGCCATGAACCTCAGTCCACTCTCACTTAAACTTTTCATGCATGCTGTGTGGTTACATGAATACGTGCATGCTATATGTGCTGAGTCACAGCAGCATTGGCTGTGCAAAAAAAAAAGCCCCCAACTGTCCAATCATCGTCTGTGTCTTTTCAGCCGTATCTTTAAAAAGCAGTGTGGAGTTTTAGTGGAACATTTTCAGTGGGGAAGTAGCTGCTCCAGAAGCAGGAAGGAGCTTTCTGAGAACTTTTTCTGGCGCAGTAACAGAAAGCTTCAGAGAGAGATAGGAGGTGGATGCACGTCTTTTGATGTGCAGCAAATGAAGTCGGCTCAAGTACGACGAGACAGACTGAGACATTTCTGCATGATTTGAGGGAAAGGGAGATTGGAAAATGTAGGTGCAGGAGGAGTTATAAGTGGAGCTCCAGTTGGCATTATGCAATTTCATGGCTCTGGGATCAAATGTTGAGAAATGAACTGAGCGTTTGATTGACGTTCTCTCTCAAAGCAGCCAGAGAGAACTTCCATCTGCTCATTTAAAGATGAAACATATTGTTTGGAGTCGTCCTGATGATGTTCACACACCTCAAATGGGTCTAATCATACAGACCTATATGTACCATGGTGCTGCAAATGTTGAGTTTTTTCACATTCATTTGGTAAAGTTTGTTCTCTGAGTTTCACACAGAAACTTCGGAAACCTCCTAACATATTCTGAAGTTCTGAAATAACATTACGTTTCTATTCTTGGCCTGTTCATGGTCGTATTAATACAGCAACTCTTACTCTGACTTAGAACAAACCAGGGCGGTCAAGGCTGCCTGAAAGTGGTCAATAATCTGAAGCAAGTTGAACAAAATCAACCTGTAGAAGCAGCAGCTGAACTTATCACACTCTCATAGCTGCCTGACCAAAAGAATAATAATAAAAACAAGTCGTCAGCTGGATTAAACTGAGAAAATAGATTCAAGCCTCCTATTGGATAATTACTGCATGGGTGATTATCTTTCAGCTGGAAACAAGTTATTTAACCTCAGCTGATGCAATGAGTAACTTCTCATTTCTTCAACAACCATAGAGAAAGACACATCCTGTGGTTGTTGTGGTTGGAAAAGATGTTGGTCTGTTTAAGAAGGGTCAAATAATTGGCATCAAGCGAAGAAAACACCTAAGGAGATTGATGCACAAATGACCAAAATTGGGTGAAGAACTGTCCAACGCATTATGAAAAGGAAAAATGTGGTGGGGAAAAAATCCTGAATGATAGTGATGGGCGATCCATTAAACGTTTGGTCAAATCAAATGGAAGAAAAACAACAGTAGAACTCAGGAGTATGTTTAATAGTGAAAGTAAGAGCATTTCCACACGCACAATGCAAAGGGAATGAGAGGGATTGGGACTGAACAGCTGTGTAGCTTTAAGAAAACCACAAATCAGTAAAACTAAGAAAAAGTTTCCAGTTTGTTAGGGAGTGTAACATTTGGACTCTGGAGGAATGGAAGAAGGTCATGTGGTCTGATGAGTCCAGATTTACCCTGTTCCAGAGTGATGGACGCATCAGGGTAAGAAGAGAGGCAGGTGAAGTGATGCACCCATCATGCCTAGTGCCTACTGTACAAGCCTGTGGGGGCAGTGTTATGATCTGGGGTTGCTGCAGTTGCTCAGGTTCAGCAACATTATATTCCCAAAGAATGAGGTCAGCTGACTACCAAAATATACTGAATGACCAGGTTATTCCATCAATGGATTTTTCCTTCTTATTCCAAGATGACAAAGCCTGGATTCATGGGGCTCAAGTAGTGAACGAGTGGTTCAGGGAGCATGAGACATCTTTTTCACAGGGTCCAGACCTTAACCCCATTGAGAATCTTTGGGATGTTCTGGAGAAGTTTTTGTGCAGTGGTCAGACTCTACCATCATCAATACAAGATCTTGGTGAAAAATTAATGCAACACTGGATGGAAATAAATCTTTTGACATTGCAGAAACTTATCGAAATAATGCCACAGTGAATGTGTGCTGAAATTAAAGCTAAAGGTGGTCAAACCAAATGTTCAAGTATGTGACCTTTTACTGTTGACCAGGAGTGCAAATGTAAATCAATCCAAGAGATAGCGAGAGACCGCGGATGTGTTCATCCCACTTCATAGTGACTTTAAACTCATAATTCTGTGGGCTTGCTTTTACGGAAGTGGATTTGGGCCAATGGGAAACATTTACAACCATCACTCTGAGAAAGACAAACAGAATTCTAAATCTTTTTCCAGAATAATGATCATAATAAAAGGAAGTAGATCTTGTTTTTTTCTAGTGGCCCCAACTCTCTTCTGTACAAGACAGAAAAAAAACAGTCTACTACACAGAACAGTGAGGTTGAGCCAGAGCCCACACCGGTCTAGAGATATAGTTCATAAAAACTTACAAAAACATGAAAAAGAGAAGTGAATTACATTTATTTGACACTGACTTCCCCCCTGACTGCATGTGTTTGCATGAGGGTCGAATTAGCATCGAATAGCTGCTAGTGACTATCATAAAATCTTGTATTTGGCTTGAAATCTTCATCCCTACTGATTTGCATTCGTTAACTATGCAGTGTTAAAAGGAGGATTTAATGATGTGTGCTCAATATTGTGGATGCAACATCCATCATCTGAATCGGATCAAAGCAAACGCTCAGTTTCTACTTTTTTAGTCTTCAATAGGAACCTTTTTGTTTTCAGCAATCAAACTTCTAGAACATTGTCATATTTTTATGAGGTGATTCTCAAAAACCACAAAGGACCAAAGTGCTCTTTGAAGACAGTTTGGTTAATGACAAACTTTCAAACATCCACATCCACACAAACACGTCTTCGAGGTTTTCTTGTCTTTTTTTTGTACAGATCCAGGTAAAAAGCTAAATCTGATGGATGCACGGCTTATTTAAAAAAAAAATCCTTAATCACCCCACCATTTTTTAATCCTTTGGATTTGGCGAAAACAGCAGCGGCAGCAAACAACAAAGCTCCGCTAAGCCGGTTGTCAGCTTAACTAACAGAAGGACAAACGGATCCGAAAAGAGCCAAAACAGCTTGTTGTTTCGCTTCATTGAGCCACACGGGATTGTGGAGTTAACTCTAGAATCTGTAACTTTTTCAGCTCACCAAATGATGAAGGGTGAAGAAAATGTTATCTTTGATATCTAAGGAAACAGTTTGGATTTGTTTTACTAATGTATGGATTATAATCTGGATGTTTCTGGTGTTGGTGTGACTCTCTTGAAGTGAAGAGTTGCTTTTTATTCTGGGTGTTGGAGCAAATTATTTCTGTCCTCATTTCTAGTCACAGAAAACTCATGACGCAGTTGCCCTGACATGCTGTAATACCTTTACTGACCAGCAGGTGGCAACATAAACCCAGATATGGAGTCATCTTTTACATCAGGGATCCCTCCTCCAATCTGCCCCCCATCTTTCACTCTCCTTGATCCATATCCCCTCTGACTTTAACTTCTTTTTGTATGAGAAATGTTGAATTAGATGAATTGCATGTCAAGGAGAAAGAGCATTATTGCATTTTGGCATTTAGCATGAATTTTTGCTGACTGATAGTTTTGAAATAAACACCAAATTCATGAAAAAGAGATAAAAGGAGGACAGGAATCAATCTAATCTGAAGGATTTAGACAGAATAAATGTATTTAAAGCATCAAAAGCACAAGCCCATGTATGATCAAGCGTGTCACCCAGGCTTTTGAAGATAACGGCTAAATTCAAACTCAGATTGAGCCGAAATAAATAAATAAATAAATGAACATAATTTCTGCCTTCACAGATGAAACCGCTGACATGCTCAGTTTCACGTAGACACTGACAACAAATTTTCCACGGCTCTCCCCTCTCTCTCTCTCTCTCTCTCTCTCTCTCTCTCTGCGCCGGCTTAGTGGAGCAGCAGGGGATGTGATGGCTCGGAGACTTCCTGTAAGCTGCAGTGTCAGCTTTCCAGGCATCAGTCCAACACCTCTGACAACTAACTCACACCCTTTCACACCGAGGTGAGGACAAGTTGTCCGCTCACTGCCAGCATTTTCTCCCCTCCCTGAAAAAGCCCTGATTTTGTGTTTGTTTCCCGGCTCCTGTGGCATTAATCTCAGCCTGTGTAATCTCAGCACAGAGGAATATTTTGATTGACGTGTCTTTAATGAATTACGCCTGCACAGTCCTACACATGTTTTGCAAACAATCACACCTGACAAAGCAATTATGTATTATTCTAGGAAACATGGAGGTGGAATAAAAGCTACCATCAGGCAGTATTAACATTTTGTACGTTTATGAAATATTCTGGACAAGAGAAATAAGAATCTTCTGAACCTTTTACCTTTTACTGCAGGTTTGTAGTGACCATTTCAGAAAGAGACAAGTTTGCATCAAGTGTGAGGTCAGTTTCCCAAAGCTTTGAAAATAAATATTAAAATTTTTCCAGAAAATCCACCATTTCTCCCAGAAATTGTTGCTATTACAAATATTTTTGGAGTGAATGTGTTTATTTCTTTGATGGTTATTGAAAAAAAACGGAAGAAAAAAGCTGAAATTGACACAATTTTACACCGTTTTAGAATTGAGGGTAAATCATTTAATTTTAAGCAGGTGATTCTTGTTTAAACTCAGCTGTGGTGAGTAGCAGGTGCTGGTAATATAGAAATCACACCTGATGCTAGTTAGAATGTATAAAAGTTGACTTGACCTTTGTGTTGTGTGTCTTTGTGTGTCACACCAAGAATGGAGAAGAGAAAGAAGAGCTGAGGAGGGTCTGAGGACTTCAGACACAAAATTGTTGGAAAAAAAGGACAATCTCATTCCAAAAACATTTATCATTGCAACAATTTCTGGGAGAAATGGTGTATTTTCTAAAAAAAAATTAGAGGGGTCCCAATACTTTTGTCTACTGTATTTCACCCATATCGCCCCCTAGTGGAGAACATTTTTCCTGGTAAGAAGCAGATTTCGTTGATGTTTACGTAGCATGTCACTGCAGAAAACTGACCGCTTATCATCTGGTATCAAGTGACACCTGAGCGACAGGTGAGCTTTAATTTCTTCAGTCTGTGATGATGGAACAAGTGACTGATTTCTGCAGAAATCACTAAAACAAAGTTTTAACAACTAGAGCATTAATATGATGACGCTTAAAGACCTTTAAAAGCAAATAACAATGACAGTAACATGAGTTTTGGCATCTGTGTGTGTGTATGTGTGTTTGTGTGTGTGTGTGTGTGTGCTCCTATTTATGTACAAAGATGATTCTGTTACATCGTCTCTGTGGTGTGTTTTTCATTTTAACCGCATCTTATTATCTCAGCATACACAAAGGCTGATGAAGTGAATGAAAATTATGTTAGCTCGTGTCTCTGCCAGTGTGTGTGTGCGTGTTTGTGTGTGTATGATGTTTCATTATTGCACTTCAAAATGATTTCCCCAAACTTTCTGCTAATTTACTGTGGTGGTTATTAAACTGAAAACACTCCAGCTTCCCCTCCTGAGACCAACGTTTGTGTCTGGGTGTTAAAAAAACAACAACAACAACATTTTTGTGTCTAATGTGAAATGATTTTAAAAGATGTTTTGATTTATTTTGGTTCATAACTTCAAAAATAAAGATGAATATGCGTGTTTGTGCTCTTGAGAGCTGAATCTACGAAGATAAAAATAAAACCGGTTTATTTCCGATCACGTCAGTCAATACTGAACCAATTATTCCAATTTTGCAATGTCAACGTGTTTTCAAATGCGTGTTTGAAGCGCCGCCACCGTTCCTGCTGTCGTTCCAGAGTTAAAAACAAGTGGAGGATGAGAGATTCATCGACATGCAGAGGGATAAAAACGACAAGTGCCAAATGTCTTCATTAAACTCTCGTTTTAGGATTGTTTCGTTCTGTCTGCCTCTCAAACTTTTAATGGTGTTCAATGACTCTCTGCCTCAGTTATCCTCGCTCTTTTCTCTCCGTTTGTGTCGTGAGTGAGTGTTCCCACTTTCTGAACTTTGTCTGATTCTTTCTGATCATACTGACATTCAGCTGGTGAGCTTTCTCCGTCCTCTATTTCCACTGTGTCAGAGACAAAACGAGCGGGTGGAAAACTCTTTATGGTTAAGTGCTAAACTGTCATGTCTCACATTTTCTGTCACCGAGGAACCAGACACATGGATGATAAAACAACTACGATGTGTCATAGACTTTACTTCTCCTATAAGCTCTTATATATCCCATTTTGTTTTGTTACTCCTGTTCTACTCACTGTTTGTCACAGTAATAAAGGAAAGAATAATCCTCCATTTATCCAACTTAATTATTTCCATGGATACCAGAAACACAAGCATAATTCACAAAACTTAAGTGAACTGAATTTGCTTTCTTTAATATCTATGACCCATTTTAGATGGATTAGTTTCCATTTCTTTAAGTTTTCATCAATCCCATATATAGTAAAGTTCTTCACAGATTCGTAATTGGAAGCAAATTCAAACTTTTCCTTCATTGATATTTGATTTTATTTTTAAAATAAGACATTCACTGTCCCATCCTAGTAGATTTTAAGCATCAAACCCATCATGTCCTTTATTTCATATATTTATAAGCTGTAATTTGTGGTGGACATGTTTGTTTTCTGTAAAATTAGAATATAATATTTTTTTAATATTCTTAAAAATTGTATAACGATTGATTGATTAAAACAACTCAATCTTTGCTTTGATTTCACTTGAAAGACTTAAACAGCCACAATTCTCCTTATTTTTACCTTTTAGTTGTTTTTATGTGATAATAAATTGGGAAAAAAGAGAAGTTTACAACTTCACTGTCCAGTGAAGTTACATTTTGATATTTTAAAGAGGGGGTATATTGCTTAAAGAGGGGGTATTCTGCCATCCCATATTTTAAACATGAATATAACGTAATAATGCCGGATGTTCAGACTATGTGTGTAGATTATTAAACAACTGCATATTCATATTTTGTAGAAATCTCAGAATCTCTACATAAATTGATTGATACATAAACATCAATACTACCAATACCAGATATTACTTGCTACTTTGACATATCAGTTATTTGAGGTAATATGTATCATTAACAGGAACAGGAAAGTATCTTAGGTGTTGAAATCTTGTCTTATTTGGAAAGGAAATCAGTCTTTACTGATCAGAAGGGAACCTTCCAAAATTAGCACGAGATCTTCGCGAAACTTTATAAAATGACGAGGTCATCATTCAAGGATCCTCTGACTGGTTCATGACACAATGGAAAGGTGGGCCTCAAACACCAAGGAGCTCTGACAGGCCTCCAGAGGACTGGCCAATCGGAGAGAAGGGAGTTTGTTGAGTGAGGAGTCTTAAAGAGACAGCAGCTAAAACAAAGCATTTCAGACAGAGGCTGAAATTAAGGTAAAGTGAGAGAAATAGGGATTTCTTTTAGTTGTTGAGTTAGTCTGAAAAAGTGACAAATTTGATCTTGTCACATGGGGTTGACATGTGCAATCTGAATAATTTTTATTCCAAAAAAAGAGGAAATAATTACATGAAATGCTCTTCTTTCACACCGGCTGGATCAGACTAGTTTCTTTTTAACATGCAGGATTTTTATTCTAATGAGCCTATTATTCTGCTTATTATTAATCCTTGTAATCATAGAAAATGACTGCAGCTGCAGTTTGAAATAGAGAGAAAAAAAATCCACCAGAGCTTTATCCATCTTGATTTCAGAGGTTTGGTGGAGTGTAAATTTAACCGTCTGTCACCCGGTTAGTTTGGTTTGACGGTTTGAAAACCAAAGAGAAGAGGAGCGGAGGAGGCAGACGAGCCTGTGACTGAAATCTGACACTTCTCCGCCTGTTTGTCCACGGATAGTGACCGGGCTGAGTGACTCAAACACTCACGCCCCCGCCGCCCACTCGCACGCCAGCGTCTCATCAGCGCGGATGTGAAGAGCAGCTCGGCTCAGGCAGGAAAGCACTGACCTACAGGAGGAGAAACAAAGAGCATGTCCTGGCACTTGTTTGTCTTTCCTGACAGTGGAATAAAAGTGGATGAGGACACGTCCCCACCAATTTTGTGTAAGCGCCAAAATGTCGCCACCAATGATTTCGCCCAATGACCACACACTGTGACGAACTTCTCTCATACTCTTTCCATGCATCTGTATTTGAGTGTCTTGCTTCTGAAACATTTGTGTAAAACATTTAGTGAATGAGTCACGGTGACTAAATCCAGGTGGAATGAGACGTCACGATAAGAACTGTACTCTGATAAAAACAGCCAGGAAGAAATTTCTCTCTTCATCTGACACAAAGCTAAACAGAGGAAACAGAGCTGGGAGGAAAAGCAAGCAAATGTGATATATCCTCACCTCCCACACACACACACACACACACACACACACACACACACATAGTTTATTTCAAGACTGAACATATAGTCAAGCAATTACCAACTCAATGCAGAATCCTACAGAGATTTTCAGAAGAGCTAGGATCCATTATAGCTGCGCTCAGTCTTAACCCTATAGTTTTTTTAAAAACCTGTTAAAAATATTTTTAAAGACATATTCTACCACCTTAAGGATTGTCATATCACTACAGTCAGCGGATTTTTTTTTTTTTTTTGGTCCTTTTCAAAATGTCTGCTCTCATGAAATCATCCACTCACATATTTTCAGGAAAATCATTGCTTTATTTTCAAGAAGTTGCAGGAAGAATAACATCAAACTAGTTACTTTTTCAAGTGTTTTCCGCATTAAATAAATGCATATTTCCTAAAAAAAAAACTTGAATAAAAAAGTTGGCAAAATTGCCCAGTGTGTCAAATGTGTTAAAAAAACATATCATGAATGAAATGAAAAAGCAAAATTTTTGTGGATTTTGTTAAAAGGGCGACCAAACATCTCAGTTCCAAAAAAAAATAATTTTTGGATTATTTTTTTGATAGGTCGGGCTTTATAGGGTTAAATCACTTCATCTTTGGAAAAAAAACAAACCCCAGTGTTTAAGACATACAGAGAAAAGATATGCTGAATGCTCTATTTCGTATTAGTTTGTCAGAGTAGTCTTAGTTATCGTGACGCTGTCTTGTTTTTCTTCACTTTCCCAAAACATTTACATAAAAACCAAACACTCTAAGAAGTAAAATAGAGCTGACCCAGTCACTCTTGGGCAACCGGCTGGAACTCATGGACCAATCAGGAGAAGCGGCTACAAGAGGAGGCTGCGGACGTGCGCTCGGGGGCAAACACTTCACTTGGATTCTCTCGCTAGGCTGGTGATTGTGTGAGAGGCGCCGCCGTCTTTTTCTGTAAAACGTGTTATTTTGTTCCATTGATTAGTAAGACAACCTTAGTTTATTTTGAGTTTGTTTGTTAAAGAGTTGAGTTCCTTCTTTGACTCCTTTGGTTTGTTTATGGTTCAAACATTTATTTTGTTTAGCGTATCGCCTCAATTTATGTAAATTTGCAACTCCTCATTTTCTTCGTAATAATTAATGTAATTTACAACACGCAACCGGGACTTTTATGTTACTTTCCTTCACCCCCAGAGCCAGGTTGAAACAGAGTTGCACCTGTCTTGTATGAAAATGGCGGTGTCCACCATCCTCCTCAGGTGTCGGCCTCGTGTCCAGCTCGCCATAAAGTCATGGCTCCTTGAGGACGACAGGGAGAAGAGTTATTTGCCGTTATTTGATAACTGATATGAAGCCGGATGTAAGTTTGTCTCTGAAATTGTACTTTAAATTCAACAGTCTTAGCTGAGAATAAACTCTTTTAATGAGACTCCAAATGAAATTCTGATTCTGATATTTTTGATGTGCCAGACGCCGCTGTGGGCGGCACCAGCTCCATGTGTCCATGTCGTCTCGAGCTTCACACTGCTCGTGTTAATTTGTTAAACACAAGCTGCTACCTGCTCTGAACTATGGGAGCAGATGAGGACTCGCGGTGTTGGAGAGAGGAGTCATATCTTTTAATTAAAGCACCTGTAAGGGACTTTGATTTTGTGTCTCTTTTAGAGTCTGCTGTGGATAAAGCAGTAGATCTTGTGTCTTTGCTAATTCTGTTCTATTAGTGTATGCGATTTGTTCTCCTCTTCAAAATCAGAAACTTTTTCGCCTAACTTTGGGGGTGAAAATCTGAATTGTTGCTCTTTAGGTTTGTGAGAACTTCTATTTAGACTGGTGGTTCACAACCTTTTTTGCCCCAAGCCCCCCCCCCCACCCGCTTGTGTGTGACTCAAAAGCCATATGGTATTAATCTTATTTACATGAAGTAATATGAATTATATCAGCACAAAAATATGTACAGTATCAAACAGAGTTGGGGAAAATGATGTTGCAACCACCACAAGAAACGCAGAGAAAAATCTCCAGGTGACAACAGTGTTGGCCAAGTGTCCTCAACGTTTGTGAGGTGGCACTCGCTGCCATGGTAACAGAGGTTCAGAAGTTCGATGTGGTCACTAAATGGTGACATACTTTTAAATGTGGACATTAATTAATTTGACTTTGATAACCTGCATTAATTTAATATGATTCTTTTTTATTTAACCTGTACAATATAACTTTGATAACCAATAAGTCACTTTTTTCTTCCCAAATCACATTTAGCAGTTTAAAAATCATGTTTCCTTCTTTCTAGTTTCATCATTAGGTGCATTTCCATTACCCTTGGATATGTGCAAAATTTAAATAGCGCTATAAAAAACTGGTAATGGAAACACCTGAATTTCAAAAAAGCGCTAAAATATCACTAAAAAGTTTTTACGCTTTCATGAGGTGGTTTTTCAGATGTTTCAACATTCAAATATATCGCAAAAGCGCAATGGAAACACTTTTTCTGCAATTATACGTCACAAGAAGTGACGTACCTGGTCACATGATCACTGCTCTGTGAGTAAACATGGCGTGCTACGTTTGGACAGAGGAGGAGACGGAGACTTTTCTCGCAACGGTTTCCTCGAAAAACATATGCAGAGGAATGCAGAGTGTTATAAGGAGATAGAAAGTGATCTTCTGGCATCCATCTTCCAGCAGTGAAATCTCGCGGGATGATATTTGACGAGTTACGGCGCTCCTGCCTAAAACAACCTTCATTGGAAACACATTCAAAGCGCAAATATACTTTGTCAAAATTTTAGGAATATCGCTTTTATTTTGCGAAAAACTGTAATGGAAACCCAGCTAATGTCTTCTCTTTTGTCATTTAAAGTTGTATTTGTTCTGAGATCTGTTGAAGTTTATTGCTTGGGTTGGATTTTATTTATTAATTTACTTTTTCTGCTTTTTCTCTAAACATTGGGGATGGGTGGGTAAATATGAACGTATTGCACTGAAATTCATCCTGACTTATATCAAATCTCTGTGACCTCTATTCAACTCTGAGCCAGTATAAGAATGGTAAGATATATGTTGGAAAAAAATCCTGTTTTGTGGCTGAGTAACTCCACATAAGTGATGGATAAGAGTAAAAGGGGGGTAACCCGCCATTAAAGCTGTTTATTAGGATGCACTAAAATACAGTTCAGGGACTAAATTAGGTCTCAAGACATGGAAATAATAAGACATGCACACATTATTAACAAACCTTAGACTCTGAAATGATCTAAAGTTGTCTTTTTGTTGCTCCTTCTGCATGATGAAGCTGTCATTTCCAACATGGCAGAGCGGGGGAAGAGCTTCACTTTGGAAATCAACCCTGCAGGCAAACGCTGATGTTGTCGACAGAATCCTGTCAGGTTAATTCTTACATAACAAACTCGTTTTTCTACAGGATGCAGAGATAATTTTGTGTCACTGATTTGTGTCTGTTTCTGCAGAAGTCTCAGTTTTTAAAGCGTTCAGTTCAGTGGTTTAGTAACAGCAGGGTCAGTGTCTTGTTGCTGGTCTATGAGTGAATGTGCGAATGCTTGAATGTGAGTGCAGAGAAATAAAAAAGCTTCATAGAAATCCAGTCCATTTTCCCCTTCACTGAACGAGCGTTGTGATGTGTGTTAGTCCAGAAAAAAAATGTTATTTTTTTCTGCTGTGTTCTGTAAAAAGCCACGCTCTGAAGCACATTTATGTGCACAAATTAATGCAGATGCACTGAACTATTTCAAGTGTTCAAACAGCTTCTCCAATTCTATTTCTGCTTTCCCAATTTATGCAAGGCAAATCCAGGTTGTTTATTGCGTGTCATCTGTCCTGCATAGACAAACAGGCAGAAAGCAAACACCTACACTCTGCTGCTGATTGACAGAACACGGTGACAGACACACACTCGCCTCTTTGTCAACGATCAATACACTAAATTAAACAGCAATCCAAGGGATTAGATTCTGCCTGCAGGAAGAGAGGAGAGATGAGTAGGACACACACACACATACACACACACACACACACACACACACACACACTCACCATTGGTTTTCACACAGCAGCACTTTAATAAATGTTCTATCTACAGCTCAACCGTCCCTGAATATACACATGCAGAGTGAATATGGCTGCAAACTGTTAATGTAATAGGAGCTGATGGAGCTACAAGAGGCTGTACCCTACATGCACTAAAACGTACGCAGATGTGCACGTCTATGGTTTTTTAATGTCTTTTATATGCAAGCACACACACACACACACACACACACATACACACACTCATACACACACTCACATTTTATGGCCTACTTTCAAAAAGCTGAGTTAGGGACTTTGAAACTTACAGTCTCTTTGTGTTTTGGGGAAGCAGACAGCAGCAGAAAATCATCATTCTTTACATACACACTGTAAAAGTGTCACGCCGTCTGAAAGATTGAGGGAGAAATTAAATCAGACTCATGCAGTGATGCCAACCTAGAAGCTTTGTCGCTATTTTTAGCAAGTTTTTTGCCCTTTTGAATGATTTCCATGGAAAAAAACGGACAGAAATTATGTGAAAAAAATCATTTTCAAAGATAAAGAGTCGATATTGAAAGATATAGTCATGATTTTGAGGTTAATAGTCGGATAATTTAGAAAATTAAGAAAACTTATTTTGACTTTTTATCTCAAAATTCAACTTAACATGGAGGAAAAAGCAACTTATCCTTTTTTTTTTTTCTTTTTTTTTTTTAAATGGGCTTCCATACATCACTTTTGTTTCCATTACGCTAAATCTTCCCATTCAAGGTTCAGGATTAAAGTTATTCTATTTGTACCCATGGGTAGATTTGTTGTGCAGCAATATGGTGATGACATCCACTTCGACATTTAGTCACAGAACAAAACAATCAGGACACAAAACCATTCAAAACCATTGGAATTGACTCACGACTAAAACACTAAAAAGTATTCGAGGTTCCACCCACCATAAAAAAAACATACCTCTATAGAAATAAATCAATAAAAACAAATAAAAACAACCGTAAGATCTGAAAACTATAGGTAAGAGCAGGATAAAAACAAGGGCTAAAAGAAAATCTTCATAAGACCAGCTAAATAAATAGTTCCAATAGAAAAGGAATGTGCAACTATGGCAACTATGATGACAACTTGTTTAACTTGGCAATGGCAGCAGGAACAAAGCTGTTTCTGGGTCTTTTTATCCTGCACCTTGGGACCATGAACCTCCATCTGGAGGGAAGAAGCTGAAATTCATCATTCAAGTTTTTTCAATAAATGTACTGGTTATGAAGCTACTTTGTCATCTTTGAATATTTTTGCGGTAACTCCAAAACACCAAGGTAGATGGTCTTCTGTTTGGGTTTTTAGAACATAGTCAACCTTCCTCTGAACAGTCTCAAAAAGCTGAGAGTTACTTTCTGTTTTGGCACTGTTCCACTATACAATTCCAGCTCTACTCGCTTTGGTTACGTTTTCCACCAGCCCGACTACAGACTCACGGTGGGTGTGGATCTTATAACACAGCTGCGCTAAAGTGCCACACACTTCTGCGCTCATGTCATTTATAACGCCACACAAACATAATTTTGTACGAACATATGTGCCACCGTGGTCTTTAAAGGAAAAAAAAAGCTTTCAAAGATTTCATTAAAGTAATACAGCGGCTCAATGTCGGGCGTCATGAGAACGATTTGTACAGAGTCAAAAAGTGAAGCTCAGGTGACGACATTCTCTGACCAATGAGTAACCGGCAGTCCGTCCACGTCACCATTTAGTATCGGCTCAGCTCGCTTGGAACCAGGGTAGAGTAGGTACTAAAAACTGGAGTCTGACGCGTTGTACCGCACCTGTGGAAATGCAACACAAACCGAGTTGAGGCGAGTAGAGTCGAGTAGAGTAGGGCTAAGAAGGGTCAGTGGAAAAGGGCCATTTGCTGCCCTGGTATTAAACAACATGCATGACAAGGTTCAAAAGCAAACAACCTTCTATGTGACTCATCTTTGATCCATCTCACTTCTGTGCGGGAACACAAATTTATTTCTAAAATCCTCTCCTTTTTGTAACCAATTGAATTTGAGGCCTCCTTCTTTTGGCTCATTGTTTCAACCCAGCAGCATCCATCCAACCAGCTGAAACCATAGACTGTATAATGAGTGGACGTAACGATGTTCGGCTCAAACTGAAGCCTCCAGCAGATGCCCCGCCCCCTGGTGTCTGGCTGCAGTATAGGTCATAAGCCCCGCCTCCCCATGTATTCCAGATATGAGCCGGGAAAACTTTAAAAAATTATGATACCTCGTAGAAACGTTTTTCTCATCCTTAGGCTAAGGTAGTATGACGATGTCATTTGGCTGCATGGTGTTCAGGTGTTTTTTTTCCTGAGAAGTTAGTTTCTCATTAGTTATTGGACGTTAAAAACCGCGATATAAGTTTCGTTTTACGATAGTTGACAGCTGCCGTTCGTGAGTAGTTTTTATTGGGGATATAAATGACTTCAGGAAAGAGCCAAAAGGAGACTAAACCTTCTGAAGAAGAAGAAATAAATATTTTTATTTCTCTTTTTTACTTGGCTCCACCGGAAATTCTCTACTGCGCAGACTCTGGCTGCACAATGGCGTCTAGAGAAACAGGGTTTTTTGGCTTCAAAATCGTAGAACGGTGACAGGCGGAAGCACGCTGTCCATTCTATATACAGTCAATGGCTGAAACCTGCAGAATAAACCTGCAGAGTCTGAATGAAGTCCTTGAACATACTTTAAGAAGCTGCCTTTAGAATTACTCTCAGCCAGAGACACAACTGATTGTTTTCCAAGAAAAGATCGGTCATGACAGCTTCGTTTACCCACAGAGCCTCAAGTTGATCATGAGCTGGATCACAAAGGCTGAAGCAGACGAATGAGAACAAGAACAATCTGTTGTAGAGAGGTTCAACAGCAGATTTTCAGTGTAACATACACAAACTGAATTTATCTCTATAAATCATCCATCTTAAGACTCATGCTAGCAAAGAAAAATAAATAGAAATAGAGTAACAATTGAGGACAGAGACGAGTCAACATCAATTAAAAGACTGAACTTTTCTAAAGTTTTATTGCATGTAAACAAAGGTATTCTATGAAACTATGACAATGACATGTCTCTCAACAAAGAAAGTCATCAAAACATCCCAAGGTCTTTTTTTTCATTCAGCTCTGAGCTTTTATTTTACAATATACTAACAACAGTGAAATGAATCATGTGCAATTCAAGTTTTCTGTCAAAGTCAGAAACAAAACCAAAGTCAATCTGGTGACGTTTCACTACATTAGGGCTGTACATGGACTACATTCATGAAGTTTAAGCTCTGTAAATTTTGCAGAAACTCCACAACTGGTACAATATAATACAAAATGTGAGAGTTCAAAAAACACAGTAAAGGAATGAGACACATCACGACTACGGGTGGGAATCAAGAACCGGTTCCTTATAAAAATTCAATAAGAAATGGTTCAGTCTATTAACATTATTAGCTTTTTTGCTTCATAATTCCCTTATTGATTCTTTTCATTGCGCCTGAGCAGTCACACCTAACATCGACTCTTCTATTCGAGCTCGCTTAGCTTGGCAGATAAATGACAGTTTCCCAAGAAATGGCTTATTCAGGATTTTTTGCTTGAAGTTTTACTTAAGAAGCTGTAAAACTGAACAAAGATATGTACATTGCACATAACATACACGCATATATGTACACGCAGAGTACATGAGAGCCTGCTGTATATGGGTGTATCACACGAGTTACTACTGTTTACAAGTTGTGCCCAAAAGTTTACACCCCCTCCAGCAGAATTTCTGATTTTTTGTCCTTTTCTTGGAAAATATAATTGAAAACACAAAATCATTTCTATCACACATGGCTAGTGGTTGGGTGAAGACATTTATTGAAAAAAAAGGGTTTTCTCTTTTTAAATCACAATGAAAACAGAAACTTCAAAAATGACCCTGTTAAGAAGTTTACACAGCTCTGGTGGTTTTGGCCTAATAAATACACAAAAGTGAACACAAATGTGTTTGAATGTCTCCTAAAGGTAACCATCCTCACCTGTGATCTATTTATTTGTATGTGTGTGTGTGTATAAAAAAATGAACAGGGTCATTTTTTAAGTTTCTGTTGTCATTATGATTTAAAAAGAGTAAACACATGTTAATAAATGTCTTCACCCAACCTCTAACCATGAGTGACAAAGGTTTTTGTATTATCGTTCATATTTTCTGAGAAAAGGCCAAAAAAACGGGAAATTCTGCTGGAGGGGGGGTAAACTTTTAGGCACAACTGTATCTGCTGTTTGTGTATAAAAGTACATTTCCACTTTAGCATTTTCTGTCTGAGAGCACAGTGCAAAGCAGTCAGAGTTTGTTTTCCTGCATGTTCAACATCTTGACTGGTTGGTGCATCAGAAGCCTGGTGCAGCACTTCATTATAAAAATATATGGTCTTTACAACAAGCTAAAGAGAAACCAAAACATGTTGGAGAGTTTTATGAAAGCTCCTTGGACATGATTTTAACCACCAAATAAGAGGACTTTTGGTCACACTGTCCAGAGTGGAAAACTTCAGGATGGAGCACCAACAAAGAGTGTAATGGATGTTAACTGAAACTTCTTACTGATGGATCTGGATCAGTAGGCATGACAGACGAACGGGGCAACCGACACAGGAAATCCATTCTTTGAGACACACTTCAAAACACACATTAAGAATGACAGAATCAACTCATTGCCTCATCTCTTTTTCTCCCTGTGCTCTTTCAAACATGCCTGCAAGACAAAGAAAAGGGAAAATAATTGCTTCAAGTGTGTGTTTCCTCACATGCATGTACACACCTGCAAACTCACGTGTGTTGGAGCATCCCCAGTGTCCAATCTCATGCTGTCAGTCTCAGTCTTTGGGGAACACGACTTTCAGCTTCACAATAAAAGCCCCTTTCTGCTTTCATGATTTGTTTGGAGGCCGACTGAGTCTGTTATATAAAGCTCTCCTGGCGTTCTTTCTTTTCGGTCCCACCTGCAGGTATTTCTGAAGGAGCTACCTCAAACAAAGAATGGGGCTGAATGTAGAGGGAATAAGCACATCAGACAGCTTTTGTTTCTGTTACTATAAGGAGGAGAAAATGAAAGAGACGTGGAAGTGGAGAGAAATTGGGGGAGGTTTGCTTGATCTACCTTGTCATCTTCACAGGGGAGGAGAGGAAGAACCTCAGGGGTAAATGCGTCTCTGAGGAAAAATGCCTCTGTTCATTCCTCAAAATCAGTTTAACATGCTTCCAGCTGGGCTTTCTTATATTTAAGACTTTCTTACCTCAGTATAAATGTTTGAAATCCCTGTATTTAAGGGAAAGTCTGGCATTTCCCCCATTTACTTTCAATCCTAAAGGAAAGAGGCAGTGTTTGAAAAGAGGAGCGGAGCAACGAGAATTCACGCAACTGAAAAACAAACTAAATCCTCAGACAACACACAGAACTAGGAAAAAGTTGAAGGCAGGTATGAAACTTCGAATTTCATTTTTAATGTCAACCTCAAATTCTCTTGGATACAGTCGTCAGCTGGAAGGTTCCTCCAATCATCAACTTAACTCCAGATCTTCTGTGGCCTTTTGGCCCTTTTCCACTGACCCGTCTTAGCCCTACTCTACTTGACTCTACTCGGTTTGTGTTGCGTTTCCACAGTCGCGGTACTACGCGTCAGATGCCAGTTTTTCGTACCTGCTCTGCTCTGGTTCCAAGCGAGCAATGCCGATACTAAAAGGTGACGTGGACGGACTGCCGGCCACTCATTGGTCAGAAAATGTCGTCACCGAAGCTTCACTTTCTGACTCTGTACAAATCACTTACAAGAGGCAAACGAATAAGTCAGCGACGGGTCTTTAATGGCATTTAACCCTGACGGTACAGAAGCACACTGAATGAACACAAAATACAGCCTTAAAATACACCTTCATGATTCCTAAATAAGGTAAAAGTCCTTTTTAAACAAAAAAGAAGTTAACAGCAAAGATGGTTTAAAGTTTAAAGAGTCTTTTCAATTAAATCAAAGTTCGAGAGTCTTTACGCACCAATCAGTCCATTAATCCACAGGGAACCAAAAAGGAAAACCAGTTCATAGAAGAATGATTGATCAACAAAAAATCTCTGGTATACCAGGCCCAAAAATCAAAAATTAAAGCGATCTCACTGGATCCAGGGAAGAGTTGATGTCAGGAAGCAGCTCCTTCGTTTTCCTCCACGTGCAGCAGCACGAGGCTGTTGTTTACCTCCGTTGTCATGACGCCCAACATTGAGCCGCTGTATTACTTTAATGAAATCTTTTGAAAGCTTTTTTTTTTGTCCCTTTAAAGACCATGGTGGCATATATGTTGGTACAAAATTATGTTTGTGTCGTGTTATAGATGAAATGCACGCACTTTACCGCAGCACTTTAGCGCAGCTGTGTTATAAGATCCACGCCCACCGTGAGTCTGTAGTCAGGCTAGTGGAAAAGATAACCAAACCGAATAGAGTAGAGCCGAGTAGGGCTGGAATTGTATGGTGGATCAGGGCCATTAGTGTTGTGACATTTTAATGACAAATGGGCTTATTTTAAAATCTGAAAACTAAATGTCACTAAATTCCAAATTTCTTCACAGTGCATGTTCGAGGTCTAAATGTGCAAAAATATCTCTAATATCGTCTAAGCAAAAATCTTTCTGAGCTTTTTCTCTGCGTTAAATTTCCCCAAAAAGTACTCATTGAATCAAAATTGATTAATATGGACCAGACTCAATATGTTGGCACTATAACACATCTAAGAGATGTTCACAATCCATACAAATGATCTTCTCATGCTGCTTCTCTTTTGATGAAAACATGGATTTTAAGTCCCAGCTTGAAAGTTTTTGTCTTCAGAAGTAACCAGACAGTCTGGGACTCAGAGACACAGATGGGGTCAGAAAGTCAGAAAGTTCTCAAAGCAGACAACCTTGGGATTTGTTGTCAGCAACAAGAAACAGAATAACACAAATCTTAACCAGGGCACTGAACCTCAACAACCTTGGTACATCTTTCCAAACATGTTTTTGCCTTAGTCACATCATTGGCCCCCTGTGGACAAAAGTAGAAGAGAAAATGACACAGGAATAGGAAGCAGATATTGTTCCCCTCATCACAGTTGTTTCCTTTTGGTTGAACAGCCTCATTTATGCAGCTTTTTAAAGGTGGGACACTTGCCCTGATGTGACGCCTCCTCTGCAGTGTGTAACACATGATGGTGGAGCAAAGTTGTGTCTCCTCTGATCCTCTCAGAGGTGTATTTGAGGTGAAGGCGGTGGCGAAGTGTGACAGCAGAGCTGGCAGGTCGAGCAGCGCTGTGTGTCTGTGTGTCTGTGTGTGTGCATCTGTGTGTGTGTGAGGCTCCTGCTGTGCAATTACAAGCCGTGCCTCTCACTTCATTGAGGAGTTAAATGTGTAAGAGGCTTACAGAAATCACGAAGAGAAAGTGAGTAAACATGCAGAATAAATGACAAATATTTCATGGTGTCATATGCCATCACTGTGTATTCGCAGCATCATTTCCACAGCCACAACACAACAGATGCATCTCAGAGAGGTATTGCACTCTATAGTTGTCATGTCTCGTCAATTAGGACAAGTTTTGCACCTTTTATCTCAGCCTTGATCTTCATGTTTGTCATGTCTGGTTTTATTTTGTTGCAACTTTTCTCCTCTTTTTTCAGATCACTTCACTTCCTGCCCTTGTGATTGTGTTCCCACTCCCTGATTGTTTCCACCTGTGCCCCATTACCTCTTGTATATAAGTCTGTGTCTCACTTTGTCCTGTGTCAGATTGTTGTGTCCATACTCCATGTTTTTCTGGTCAGTCGAGGTTGAAATTAATGATCTTTAGATGATGAGTTTAGATTTAGGTTTAGTTTGCCAATTTTTGCTGTGATGTTCTGTTCTTCAGCCTTGCTGTGACCTTTTGTTTATTCTTTTGCTTTTTTTGACACTGAAAGTCGTGCATTTGAGTCCTGCATTTGCCTCTTCCTTGTTGATAGTAGCTTTAACATTTGACGGCTCAAAAAAAAACAAAAATTTTTTTCTTTCACTGGTGTTTTAGAAAACCCTTATTTCAGCCTCTGTCAAAAACACTTGACGTTAGCTGCTGTCTCTTTAAGGCCCCCCACTCCAAAAACCCTCTTCTCTCTGATTGGCCAGTGCTCTAGAGGTCTACCAGGGCAAACTTGGTGTTTGAGGTCCAAGTGACTGTCTGTGACCTAATAAACCTTGAAGAAGTGAGTTTTGTCAATATTGTGTTACCTGTTGCTTGTATCACTGCACTTGGAGAACAGTTAGAACAAGTGATGACAGTAAATGCTGCATCGAGTGGGGATAGGTACCTTTCACATTCAAACTGACATGGTACCAATGGCTGGTACCTAGGAAACCGTATCAGAACTTCTTTACTTTTGTGTGTGTTCATGTGGTTACAGATGTACCTTCATTTGTTTTCACTTTAACAAATATATCAAAACATAAAAATCTTTGAAAATATGAACTACAGCTTAACAAATTAACAAGAACTATGCAGTGTTTTTTTTCTTAAAGGTAGGGTCTGCAGGATCTTCCATACTCCTCCTCTGACTTTTATGCTGATGTTTTTGTTGACTCTGTACTTTTCTGGGTGGAGACCAGCCAATCACAGTGTGCCAATGCATGTGACTTTGTGTGTTTATGTTAGCAAGTAGGAGAAGCTAGTGTCCCAGGAGTCCCGAGCGTCGACCATAGCGGCTGTAACAGGAAAAGAAAGAATGATACAATATTTGCAGGATACTCTAGTTAATGAGGTATGCTGTAGAAGTCAGCTATATGGCTCTCACATGTAGAAACCTGATGCTGCAGGTGCTCGCTGGGCTTGTGAGTGTGTTCACAAAGCTACAACCATTAGCTGGGCAATGGGCATGTGCTGCTTTCGGCACAGAGCCACAGAGGAAGAGCCTAGTTTGGATGCTTTGCTTAAAAACTGTAAGGAAAAAAAATTCTGGCAGACCCTACAGTTAGTGATGCATAAATAAAAACCCAGTTCTATGTTCTCCATGTCTGGAATGGAAAATGCCTTCTCCCTTACAGTCAAAAGAATGTGTTAAGGTACTGAAACATGGTATAGTTTGATTTTCTGTGAATCAGTACTCAGTACTACTGATGGAATTAGGTTGGTACCCGAAAAAGTACCAAATTCAGTTTCCATTCCTGGTTTCGAATCACACATTGAAAGAAAAAGACAAGTTGCATTTCGGGAGATTAATTTCATTGTTTACATGCTCAATACCCGACATTAAAAAACTATGGCCTAACTTGTTTATTTTTAGCCGCTAGCGAGTAAATACACTTCGATGCAGTGTCGACAATTTTGCCTGTAAAGTCATCCTTACTCTACAAATGTGCCCAAGATTTGTCAAGATTTGTTAGCCCTTTTTAAGTCCTAAGTCCTTGTTGTTCTGCTCCTGGGTCAAACATAACTGCAGAAGTGGCGATTTTGTTGTTTGTTGGCCATTGTTATTTCTTTGAGTAAAATCATCGTGGCCCGAGAGGTGCAGCCTGCAAGTCACTCCCAGAAAAAGGCTGGAAAAAGGCTTAAGTTCATGGATAATTGCCACATACATCAAATCTGCATGAAATGACTTGAACACCTCCTCTTTAAAGCAGAGTACCCCCTCTTTAAGCATGAGAATAAGTCAGACACTGAGTTAACAAACACCTCTAAGGTTCATCAAAGGACACTAAACAATACCTGCTGTAGCTTCATCCCTGCAGTTAGTGTCAGAACATTCCAGAAAGAGATATTAGCCAAAGCGCATATTAATTCCTGTTCACTGTGGTATGAAAAAATTCTGTCAAACGAACCAAGGGCGAAAATAAACTGTGTAATCACGTTACTGTGAGGGAACTGTTTGGCTTTCAGGAAAACAAAGACACCCATGGATTCTCTCTTTGTCACTCTCATCAGCTGCAGAGCGTGTTGCTTTTAAATGCTCTTTATAATCCACGGACAAGAACTCTGCAGGGAGTTTTCTCAGCATTTGTAATACGCATTTATTACACACTCGCTGTGATTTATTTTAAATGTGTCTTTCTTTGCAGATAGAGGCAGAATTTGTTTCTGTGTGTCTGTTTATCTCAGCTCCAACAGTGTGTGTGTGTGTGTGTCTTTGTTTCCTTATCAACCATGTGTGTGTTCACAAATATTGTACAAGTCTGGGTCTGTGCATGTGTGAACAAGGTTGTAATTAAACCCAAATCCAATACATTACAGAGAGGAGAGCATTCATTCCAGGGAATTCAGCTCTGCAAACTCACACCTCCTCCTCATCCAATCCGGTTTAATTTGACCGATATGTTTATCCATTTTGGTGATAAATTGCACACAATACGTCCCCGGCGCAGGCAGAAATGAAAACTGTAATTAAAATTGACACAGTGGGGTTTCACATCTTATGACGCCAGAGCTGTGCACTTTGTCTCCCACATACCTGAGTCACACAAACTGCAGGTGTTCAGGCTTTTTCAGAGGTAAATCTTTATCACACTACTCAGCAGCTGAAGGATACTGAGCTTATCAGGTGGTTGTTCTTTATGAAGATCTTTTGTACGGGTTATTCTGGTCATGTCTCTGCTACCCTCTGTCCCGGGTCAACTAAGGTGTCCCTCAAAGCTCTGTGCTCATTCCCCTATTCTTCATGCTCTAATCGTACATCACTAGAGTCTCAAAGGTGAAGTAGGCAGAAATTTTTGATAGGTACTATTTCTCTGTTTACAAACGGCACCCACACTCCTCTCCTCTTCTGTGGCTCAGTGTCAGCGGCTGCACATGCTCACTTCCCCTGACCATAACTAATAGCATGGCTAACAGTCATAGCTTCATAAATACAACATAGAAGGTAAAAACAGCCAGACAAGCACCTTCAGGTTTAGTTTAGTTTATTCACACACATCAACCTTGGCTAACACTGATACACATACATGCATACATATACATATACATATGTACAATAGATGTCACAGTAGATGTGTGGAAAGGGTGACCCCAAAGAAGCTATTTAAAGCTTGTAACAGGGGGCCCGTTGTCCCACAAATAGACCTGCAGCGAGAGAAACCCAAGAGATGTACACCTGACTTCCTGCAGGGAAATGAGACACACTGTGGATATAGAGTCATTCTTTCTCTGTGTTACGGCTGCTATCGTAGCCGCTCAGGATAGTGTCTCCAACTCGCTATCAGCAAAGTCACACAAAGTCACATGCACACTGCGCGCTATGATTGGCTGGTCATCACCCATAAGAACTCCTGCTCTCCGCCTAGAAGCGTCCCGAGCTCAAGCAAAACATTAACAAAACAAGTGAGGAGGGGATTTTATGAAAATTCTGCATACTCTAGCTTTAACTTCAACTGCTACGCTGATGATACTCAGCTCTATCTCTGCAACTCTGAGCCTCCATGCCATAAAAACCTGGATGATGAACAAAGTAGTAAAGCCCCATTACCACCAAGCAGGTCAGTTTGGTTCGCTTTGGTACAGCACACACTTTTTGTTGCGTTTCCTTTGACTAAAAGTGACCCAAAATACTGACCCGTCCCATTTTTTGGTACCCTACTGTTGGGGTCCTTCCTCATCCACCAGTGCATCCATGGCAACGCCCCATTCAACCTCAGAGAATTATTTACCCCCCAAACCACCACGAGACACTTCTGATTCAGCAAATCAAACCGCCCCCTCGGACTTTCTGAACACATAAGACCTCCACAGACGGTCCAATCATCCAAAAAAACAACCCAAAACCTTCCTTTTTCAAAGAGCACTTGACAAATAGTAGATGTTTTGGATTTTGAAGACACTCATTGCTTTTCATCTGTTCTAATTCCTGCTTTGCACTTTTTTTCTTTTCACTGATCTTATTTGCATCTTGATATTATTCTGTTCAATTTTCATTTTATGCATTTATCTGCAGTACTTTGAGATTTGTTATTATCATTTTGCCTCAATCCAGTGAATAATCCTCTTGCTGCAGTACGCATGTTCATTTTCTCATTCATGAGAAACATCAACGGCGTGTCGAAGCGATGTCACTGGATCACAAACGACAGTTTTGATGCTGCCCTCTGGCTGATTATCTGAACACCATGTACCTCTTTGTTTCCCCAGGGTTTTCAGATTAAAACAAACAAAAAAAAGATCTCAGTAATCATGCAGAGCTCTCAAAGACTCATATATCAGATAAGCACTGTTGATTTTTGTGTTTATTTACGTCCCCAGGTTACAAATCAGGATGATGATGTTGCTCTGTTTTTAAAAACTGTTAAACTTCAGTTTTCTGTTTTACAGTTCGAGAGGTTCTTTAAAAACAAAAAAAGGAGCTGAGGCTTTTCATTCAGCCTGAATTAATTATAAATGAGTGGAAAAAAAAGCAGTGCAGCATGAAAAATGAATAAAGTACATTATTTAGGAACATGGAGGAGCGTTCTGATTCAGTGTGCAGTTAAGTTACACAGTGATGCTTAGGTAAGACTGAATGTGGTGTTAATATCAATATTTAACTAACTTTTTCTCACACCTCATATTACACTGTTTTAAAGTTAAGGGAATTAATTTTCAGCAAATTGTAACATCTATACCAAATAGCTGTGAAACATTAACCCTTTAAATGCTAAAAAAGGCTGTTATAACAATGGCCGAAGTGCAAAACCTCCTGTCTGAAAAATTCACTTCTTTGAGAAAACTAAAAAAAACGTCTTATTTTCTTACAGAATGCTATTTTTAAGTATACTCGATACATAATACACTTTTTTTGGACTAAATTACTATACTATTGTGTTTTCTCTACTATGTGTCTATGCAGTACAGACTAAGTATTTTTGCCTCACAAAATGCAGATGTGAGGTTTTGCACTTTGGCCATCGATAAGAAGAAATCTAAGATCAGAGGAAAAATTCAAACATATCTCCAACTTCAACAAAGAGAAAAAGTTCAAAACAATGAAATCAGGTTACAGTCAAATGTGCCAAGTGATACAAAGTGTGAGAACACAGCTAAATAAAAATAAGATAGAAATAAAAGTTTGAAAAAAGGACTCAGCAATGAGAGACTTCACTGTTCTTGTTGATCACTTCAAAAATTAGTTTGTTCGTCCTTGATGTGAGTGTTTCTAGGAGGTTAGTGTGAACGTTACTCCAAGTGGTGAAGATGCTTCATGTTTGGCGTCCACTGTCGGGAACTGACGTCCATTTATGTAAACTTCCCTCTCCATCCATCCCATAATATTCTCAATGTGATTTAGATCAGGGGAACAAGCAGGATGCTCCAAAAGGGTGAGATTATTCCTCTGGAAGAATAAAAAGTCCTCTGTCAGGCGGCCATTGTGAACTGCAGCTTTGTCCTGTTGAAACCCAGTCATTAACACACAGACCAGGGCCCTCAGTCATGAAGGACTTCCCCTGCAGCATCTCCACATAGCCAGCAGCCGTTTGATGCCCCTGCACAACCGTCAGCTCCATCTACCGCCTAGAAAACATCACTGTGGGATCTCCTTGTCATGACAGTAACGTTGGACGCCATCAGGACCGTCAAGGTTCAATTTTTTCTCTTCAGAGAATCAAACTTTCTTCCACCTGGCAATCACCCCAAACCGGCAATTTAATGGAAGGAGACGAGGCATTTGGCACTTAGACGCCGTCTGATGGTTATTGGGCTGCAGTCAGCTCCAGTAACAGCCTCAATTTAGATCGTATGACTCTCTGGTGAATTAATTTTTTGGGTTTACCACTTTACCATTTTGATCTTTGAAAAGTTCAAAATCTCTCTTATTGTGTCCAACCTCAGCAGTGATGACGTTGCGTTGTGAGAGGTTTTGATTCTGCAGCTCAAAAATCGACCAAGTTCATAGAGAGAAAACTTTTTTTTGTCTTTGCCATCAGGAGGTCATGACAGTGTGGATATCTGACAGAAAATGACACTGAATCCACATTTTTGCTCAGATTTTGTCTTTTAGGACTGGGGTCTTAAACTTTTGATCAGCTGATGAACAGACAATCTCCCGTTAAGTGTCCAATCCAAGAGTGCAACATGTAAATTAGTTACATTTTTCTACTGGTTTTAAGATTTTGATCATAAGTGCGTAATAAAATCTTGATGACTATGAGAAGTATTGAAATATGTAGTTAATAACAGATCCAAACCTCATTTTCAATATGAATAAAGTTCAAATGCTGCTCATGGGGAATTTCAAAGTTTCTTTTTGTGTCACTTGAAAAAAAGACATCCCAAAAAATGTTAAAATCCAAAAAGTTTAAAGATCAAAGCTGCTGAAATGAAACAGACTTTGACTTTTACTTGTGATGACTTGGATTCAGGAACACGTTTAAAGGCAGAATCTTAAACACACACACACACTTTTCCACGTCTTTCTCTGTGGTTTGTGACAAGCTGAATGAAACAGTCTCGTGTCCAATTCCACTTGATCCCTTTATTTTCTCTGGAGGGGTCACACTACTTAACCACCTTCTGTTTGAGATGAAAGGCTCACGACCAGTGTGACCATACACAAACAGAATCGATACCACATTAGTCGTGGAACTACGAGCCAGAAGGGCATTGGGAACAAACTGGAAACCAGCAGCAAAAGCTCATGTAATCCTGCTTCCTCCTCGCCTCCTCCAGGAGCAGGAGGAGCAGCCTCAGCCAGGATTATGACACAGCTGATTGCCCGTGGCACTGGATTACACTGAGCACGGATCATACGTGTAGCGTGTATGTAGCACAAGGCCCAGAGGAGGAGCGAGAATCAGGTTGAGATTTAGCTTGAAATTGGTCGAACTTCAAAACTCTGCAGCGTATCTTCTGTCGGCTGCATGGATAATTCAATACCATGTTTGAGTCAGTGCATTTCCCTCTTGGCTTCTGCGTGTGCTGCTATTTTTTGCCCCATATCAACATGATATCATCGCACAGCTGCTGCAGATTTGTCGGCTGAACATCCATGATGAGAGTCTCCTGTTCCTGTACATCCCAGATGAGTTTGACTGAATTGAGATCTGGTGACTGTGGAGGCTGTTGAAATTTATCATCATGTTCAAGAAAGCAGATTGAGGTGATTTGTGACATGAAGCTTTATCCTGTGAGACACGGTCAGCAACAATACTCAAGTGGGCTGTGGACTTTAAACCAGGTACTACGGAGCCTAATGGCCCTTTTCCACTATACAACTCCAGCTCTACTCTACTCGGCTCTACACGGTTTGGTTACCTTTTCCACTCGCCCAACTACAGACTCACAGTGGGCGTGGATCTTATAACACAGCTGCGCTAAAGTGCTGCGTAGAGGCATGTGCATGTCATCTATAGCGCGACACAAACATAATTTTGTACTAACATATGTGCCACCGTGGTCTTTAGAGGAAAAAAAAGCTTTCAAAATATTTAATTAAAGTAATACAGCGGCCCAATGTCGGGCGTCATGACAATGGAGGTAAACAACAGCCTTGTGCTGCTGCACGCGGAGGAAAACGCAGTATGTGTGAGGGTGTGCACTCTATAGAAATATATAAGAAGGCTAGATGCCTTAAAGCGGAGTCAGTAGCGTCGTCACCATGGCAGCCATCTTGGAACAGGCCTGCTCTGTACTGTAGTTAATGGAAAGGATGATGATTTACTCACTAAAACACTCGTAACTCGCTGAATTCTTGACGACTTTACAAACTGATTGGTGTATTACAAATCTTATTCACGTGTCTATGATTCAGGCTGAATTTTTAAATCGCAATTCTTTTTTTGAAAATATTCTTAGGTTTGCAAGTTAATTAGCTAAATTTCTGACGTTTATTACAAACCAAGCCGTTTGTAAATCGGTTGAAAATTGAGCAATCTACAGTTATTTCAAAGTTCATGCTCCATTGTCTGTAATGTAATGTGTGATCGAGCAGCCCTGTTCCAAGATGGCCACCATGTGACGACGTTACTTCCCATTGGCTTACAGCGCGCACGAGGTATCTTGGTGCCCTCGTGCATGAAGGGAGACGAAGAGTGAGAGCGGAGTTGTACGAGCCATTGAAAGTGAATAAATATGACAGAAAGAACAGACGAAAATCAACGGAGAACGAGTAAAACAGAGTGTCAATATATCGATAGCATTATTACCGGAGCAGTAGCTTCTTCAGCTTCATCGCTGCACGTGAGTAAATCCAACTCTAAGTTCACGTCAGCTGTTTAGCTTTAGCCAGAGCCGCCGCTTGCCAACAGGTGAGGCAGGCAGCTGCTTGGGGCCCCGAACCACTATGGGGCCCCCGAGGGCTGACGAACTTGACTCCACAGTAATGTCTAAGATGTAGCAACTGCAGTGACCATTAACACCATGATCCACATCAAACAATTAGTGGCCAAATTGCAATGACATCTTTGACGGATACCCCCCTAAAGGGGCCCCACGTCATCCTTCGGGCAATGCTACAGGCCGTTACTTTACAGAAGTTTGTCAATCAACGTATGAAACCGACAACAACAACGCAAGATGAAGAGGGGCTATCCTTCAGGGAGCGAAAAAAGATAATTTTGGAGAATATTTACAACTTAAATAAGCCCCAAACATAAACTTTGATAACAGAGGTGAAGTCCTGGCTTCTGTTTTGGTAAAAACACACATATTGTTTTTAAAAGTTGCATTGTTCTGTTGTTCTTTTGTTTGACATATTTGTATTTTTTTGTTGTTGCTGTAAATAGTTTTTAATGATGTAATCCATTCGAACATAGTATTCCCTGTTTTTGCACAACTTTCAAAATATTCGATAATACCAATATATTATTTAAAAAGTTTGAGTGTCTGACCATTTTCTGTCGATTTCAGATTATTATGTCAACACTTGTCAGAGGGGCCCCTTGCAAATTTTTGCTTGGGGCCCCATCACACCCTAGAGTCGGCACTGGCTTTAGCTTAACATGCTCCGTTGCTGGTTCAATGTTACAGAGAGAGGAGGGAAATCACGTGGCTGCACCTGGCGCTGCGGTTCTGTGCAAAAAACCCCACTCAGAGATCGGTGAGCATCATTTATATATTCTTTTATGCAGGAATTATTTTATTTCATTTTGCACTTTAAGTAGTGAGAAGTCTTTATTTTCAGAGGTAACGATGTATAATTGTTATGTTTACACCACTTTAAGCTGTTTCATAATCTAATGTTCTAGGATTTTGCACTTGTAGAGAACGTATTACCAGAGTTAAGCTGTTAAAAAGAAGAAAATGTTAAAAAAAAAAAGCTGTAATTTAGTCCATGTATGTCAAAAGAAGTGATTTTTTCCTGGTTGTTAAAAAGCAATAACTCATTTATTTTATAAGAATAGAGTAATTTAGTTTAAGAACGATATGATATGCAACAATCTTGATAACAGATTTTTTTGACCCTTGTAGTCTCTCATCAAAGCTAAGTTGATTTAAAAAAACAACAAAAAAGCATATAAGCCTATAATGTAATTTTAATGCAAAAGCATTCATCATGCAGAAGAACAACAGAAATTAGGATAGTGCCTCAGAAGTACAAAATTCTTCAGTAATACAATAATAAAGTGGATATTGGAAACAGTACTTCAAGTAAGAGAGGTTTTCTTTAAGGCAAATGGCAAAAACAGTGAAAAGGTTCTGTAATCCAAAAGTGTGCAAGAGTGACCACACATTACATTTTTAATGAATTATGTCATTACATAATTCATATACATGTATTAACATTAAATCCCATTGTCACTGTTTCTGTTTAATGAAATGCTGCCAATTTCTACACACTACACCTTTAACCCCTTAAGACATTTCTGCTTCTCAGCGCCATGAAACTTATTTTTTTCAAAAACTTTAACCTATTAGCCACATTTAGGGATGCTTCTCATGCCATCTTTGGGTGATATCACAACTCTACACCTATTTTTGTGAGAAAAAAAAGAAAAAAGTTACAGACAATAAAACTTGTAATTAAAAACTAGTAGCTCACTAACAACACTAAAAACAAAACTGCCCTTACAAGACCAAATTCATTTTTTATACTTATTAAATCTTACTGGTCCCAAATTGCAAAGAGAAATAAAAATGCACACACTATATCTACATGACTAAACTCTGCAACGATCTTGCCATGTGATTGGCTGCTTGGATATTGGTTTTAATGAGCAGTTCCACAGTTGCTTCTTTCCCCCTATGCCTCCATTTTCTGAATGAAAAAGCAAAACCAGTCATGTGCATTTTCCCAACTGGCACAAATCAAAAAGTCTGAATAAAAAGTGTTGAAATGTTCCTGATTTATTGCAAAACCACCACAGTCTAGTTTCAGGATATCAGCTGCTGATAAAACCAGCACTACACTTTCTTTTCAAGAGTCCTACAGAACTGATAAACAACAACCTCAGACCACATATTTATCAGATCGATGCTTGTTCTGTCTGCAGAGCAACACTACAGAGTCTGGATGTAAGAAAGAGGAACAAGTTGAAGTATAGACGCAGAAATAATGATGACAGAGCTAGAGATGCTATGAGTGAAAAGTGGGTCTTATCACCTTTCTGCAGCAGCTGAGTGTCAATCATTTGCACAGATAATGAGAATATACACACTTCCAGACAGTGTGCATGACGCAGCGGGCCATTTTTAATTCTTGTGATAGCTCTGCAAAGTCACGAGCCTCCGCACAGTTCTGTCAGGAAATCTCAACTTTTCCTCGCCTGACAGCAAAACTTGGATGATAATTATTTTCCATCACATTAGGCAGGCTTAAAAAAAAACTAGGACTGAGGGGATAATTAAGGACCTTGAGAAAAGTGAATAATAAGATTATTCTCTTCAAAGTTTTGTCATTGAAAAATTCAATGGACACGTGCGCCGCGAGTAGAAAGTGCAGAGAGTCCTCTCCATGACGGATGCTTTCTCCTCTCTGCTCTATTTCTGCCTTTACAATCTTCTTCCTCTCCCAAACTTAATTTTTCTGTGCCATCTCTTCTTCCCCTCCCGTCACATGTTTGTGAAGAGGTAACAGAGTCTGTACTTCACCTTACATAACATTGCAGAAGAGAGGGAGAGAAAAAAAAAGAGAGGTGTGAATAAATCATGTATACAAGCGAACAGACTCCCAGCATGAATCTGATTCCACTTTACATTATTGAACACTCTGTGACTGTCTGTGCATGTAATCTGTGTGCGTGTGTGTGTGTGTGTGTGTGTGTGTGTGTGTGTTTGAAAATCGTGGTCGGGTCTCCTGATGCAGAGATGGTTTCCACAGAGTTGTAAGTTTGTGACACCAAAGCCTTTGGAACAAAAACGTGTTTTGTGTTTCTGTTTTCTGGAATAGAAAAGTGGATTTTTTTTAAGCCTTTAAACATATTTTCAGTTTTGCAGTTGTCTATTCCTCCACGAAAACAAGAATTCTATCTGTCTACCAACTGGTGAATTAGTTAAATATTTCTTATAGCAATTTCTGTAAAAATCAGCTCAAATATTCTTGCCCCATTATCACAGACTAATAAAATTAAAGCTCACCTGTCCCTCAGGTGTCTCTTGATACCAGATGATCAGTGTTTAGTTTTCTGCTGTGTTACATGCTGCACAAATATCAGATAACTCTGCTTCTTATCAAGGAAAATGTTCTCCATCAGGGGGCGATATGGGTTAAATATATAAGTATGTTTTTTGGAAGGATTAGGATTTATCAGTTCTTTGTTTCATTTTCAGACTATTTTGACCAGCAAAAACAATTTGAGCCCTAAATAATTCAGAAAAACCAATTTTTACCTTATGTATTGTGTTGGCCTTTTTGTTAACTGTGTTCCCAGCTACATGTGAACTGACTTAGCACTGGTACTTTGTGATTTCACAGACAAAGCTCCTCGTAAAAATTGGTGCTTAGCAAGGCTGACTCTTTGCTTTTTGACAGACCGAACACTGACCACATCAGGGGCTTGGGGCAGGGTTACTTTAACCAACAGCCAGCTGTGAAAAACAGCCATTTTTAAACAGAAAAGCAGCCAAGCAGGTCATCTGTTGAAAAAATTGAAGCAGAAATACATAACCTCTCTCATAGATTGGGTATATACCTCGTTCTCTTATTTAACAGACTGAAATACTTTATTTATCCTGTTTACATGACATTGTGCACGGCAGAGTTCCGTCCCGTTGCTCTCACAGACACACACAGATCAGCACAATCTGTATGGCAGGCAGCCGGGAAAAATAATGTCACAACCAATGACTGTATATAGAATGGACAGTGTGCTTCCGCCTGTCACCGTTCTACGTTTCTGAAGCCAAAAAACCCCGTTTCTCTAGCCGCCATTGTGCAGCCAGAGTCTGCGCAGTAGAGAATTTC
This sequence comes from Thalassoma bifasciatum, assembly GCA_008086565.1. NCBI lineage: Eukaryota > Metazoa > Chordata > Actinopteri > Labriformes > Labridae > Thalassoma > Thalassoma bifasciatum. The sequence continues at coordinate 57,529 of RPOG01002269.1, read as the reverse complement.
CGGTGGAGACAAGTAAAAAAGAGGAATAAAAATATTTATTTCTTCTTCTTCAGAAGGTTTAGTCTCCTTTTGGCTCTTTCCCGAAGTTTCTTATATCCCCGGTAAAAACTGCTCACGAATGGCAGCTGTCAACTGTCGTACAACAAAACTTATATCGCAGTTTTTAACGTCCAATAACTAATGAGAAACTAACTTCTCAGAAAAAAAAACACCTGAACACCATGCAGCCAGATGACATCGTCATACTACCTTAGCGTAAAGATGAGAGAAACGTTTCTACGAGGTATCGTAATTTTTTAAAGTTTTCCCGGCTCATATCTAGAATACATGGGGAGGCGGGGCTTATGACCTATACTGCAGCCAGACACCAGGGGGCGGGGCATCTGCTGGAGGCTTCAGTTTGAGCCGAATGTCGTTACGTCCACTCATTATACAGTCTATGGTCACAACTACCACAAGAAAAAACAGAAAAAAATCTCTAAATTTTTGTAAGTGCTCCCAGCGGCCAAACTGAAATGACTTCTGATGTCCTGACGTTTTATAGTGACGCAATGATGTAGTTCAAACTTGGCTCCTTACTAATGGAAAACCAAGCTACTTTTTTGGAAGAGTGTCATATGAACCAACTAAGCGCAAGCACCGAACAAGCTTCTGGTTCTTTGAATGGAAAAGGGGTTTATGAGACTCAGAGTGGTGAAAAATACAAGGACAAAGGAGCAGAGATAATACACAGACTGGTTTGTCTGAGTTATGTGTTTTCATCTAGACGTTAGCGATAAAATCACTGGGATCAGTTATAAAGTTGAGTGTTAAGACTAAGTACAGTTAAAACTGCTGTTATTTTTCTGAAGAAATCTCATGCTGTTCAAAATGTTTTTCTGGAAGGATGGTTCATAAAATATAAAGATGTTTATAATGTACTTGTATTTCTTTGCAGTAAATCAAAAGTAAAAGCTTAGATTTTGTGTTATTTGTGGATTATTATGCTTTGATTTTACTGCTTCAGCCCAATCAAACTAAAATGAGTTTGACACCCCTGCTCTATGTGTTCTTACAGAGTCTTATCTCTTTATGTTCTTAACAATATTTGTATGTCAAGTCTTCTGTGTTTCCTGTTTTATTTTTTAGTTCTTGCTCTTCACGTATCTGGTTTAGTTGCCCTTGTTTTTCCATCCTGTTTGATTGCACTCATGAGTTTCACCTGTGTCTGGTCACACACCTGTGCTGATCCACCCTCAGTCTATTTAGTCTCTGTGTTTTCCAGCTCTTTGTGAGTTTGTCTCATCTCCTGGTCGTAGTCTTCTTTGAGTTTTATATAACAATCAGCTGCTTCAAAAGCTGACACCATCTCACAAATTTAATCTCATTTTTTGTCCTTTAATGTGTTTTTTGAACTCTCACATTTTCACATCATGATAAAATATGTTCCTTTAAAGATGACAGCAGTAAGAGTTGTTGACTTTCTGCAGAATGTACAGAGCTTTAGCTGTATTTGGGCTCTGAAGAGGACACTTCAGCATTTGTTTTGATGCCTAACAAGGCACTGCAGCTTTTATTTTCACTTCAGGGGGCACAGTTTATGAAATTTTAACCTCAAGTAGGAGGGAACTTTAGCACACGTTTTGGCTCCCAAAAAGGAACGTAAGGGTAAATTTGACACCAATGAGGGCACTTTAGCAAGCTTTGGCCTCTTTGAGAGGGCTCTTTAGGGTATTTTTCACTCCCAAAAGTGCACTTTAGCATGTGTTTTGGCTCCAAGTAGGACAGTTTTATCATATTTTAAACAGCCAAGAGGCCGATTAGTGTGGTTTACCAACCAGAAGGGCACTTACACATTTGCTTTGACTCCCAAGAAGGCACTTTAAAGGCCTATATCAGTATATTTTGTTTCCTGCACTGTCCAAATGTAGCTTAATGCAACATTACTGGATACACTTTGGTTTTCTTTGTGACTTTGACCGACGTGAAAAAGTTTCATTGTCCTAAAAACAGTAATTTTTTACATCACAGTATAAAATGGTTGTGCTGTGATTTCTGCCACCATTATAATAACTCTGACTCGATTTAAAGCGACGCCTCTCAGCCCTTGTTGACTGCGCTGGGAACGGGAATGTTAACACAGGATTATGGTGGTTCGAAGTGTGCTGACATTGGGGAAATTGGTGCGTGACGAGGCCAAATTCTCTCCCACTGTTTATTTGTGCTGTTTGCCAACACATACAAAGAGACATTCCTGTCACACACACACAGAAACACACACACAAGCACAATATATACTTTGATTCCCTGTTTTTCTCTCCCACACACAAACATTAGCACACACCCAAGCACATATAGGTTTGTACACAGGTTCACTCAAACAGAAAGACAAACTGAAAGGAGGGAGGGAGCAAACGTAGAGAGGTAAACATGGGAACTGTTACAAATGCGTACACACCCCTCACACACACACACCCACACACACACACTCACAGCCCCTGCACTGCTCAAATCCTCTCTGGCTTGTTTAGAAAACTCACTGCTTTCCAGTAAATCCTGAATAAGCTAATCCCTGAACATCAACAAATGCAATTTTCAGCTTAGCATAAAACACAGGCAAATGGAAGGCGACCTCTTCGAACGTGTGTGTGTGTTAGAGAGACTGTGTGTGTGTTGGCCGTCAGGTAGAGACAGAAAAGGAGGCAGCCGAGGTTAAGAGGGTTATTCATGGTCATAGCTCAGAAAAAAAGCAGCTCTGGTCTGACATTAATAACACCGAACGATGAAGTGTGTGTGCTCCGTGCCAGAGGTCAAAGCACGACTGACCTTTAACCACTTTGGAGAGCGAGGTAAACAGAGAGGTGTGAATATGAGGAAATAAATCTGTGAGCACTTTGTGAACTCTAACGAGTTTCGGGTGGAACAGAAAACGTCATCTCATGTGAGTTGCGTTTCTGCTCGAGCTGTTTCAGTACCTTTCTCCCTTCCTGAGCTGGTTTCTTTAGAGGTGCCCAGTCAGTGGCCAAGCAGTAAGACACAGGACAAAAGGATTCTGTTTCTTTTTTTAAAAAAGCTTGGGTTTTTGTTTGATCCAAAAAAGATAATCAAACAAATCTGAATCTGACTCAAGCGGATACTTGAAAAACTGTGGGTTTTGGCACTTTGGCATTGCCTAATATAGCCGCTTGAAAAATCATGCGGATATTAGCAAGATCCAATTGTGTGATTTTCTTTTTTCTTTTTCACCTTCTGGTCCAGACTCTGCTGAGTCACACATGTTAAAAACCAGACTTCAGTCATTCATCTTTTTTTCGCCATTAAATTATTATTCATTCATTCCATTTTTGAAGTCTCCACTGGAGCCTTTCCCAGCTCGGCTCTTATTCATGGATGGACGGCCCCCGCTAGCTGCCAGTCATCACCTCGCTAACAATCACCGCTCTCATTTCCTAGCACAAACTAATTGGAGCCTCTTGCCCAACTCACTTGTCTTTTGGTCCTTAAATTTGAATCAAGGTGAAGGCCGGGAGAGTAAAAATGAACCCAGTTGGAATGGTTGTGTCTGTTCCAGTGATGGAGGATGTGAGCTGGAAATGTGGAGGACAAACAGTCCTGCAGCAGCTGATGGTGTTATCAGAGAAATTCATAGATCTGGTGAAGAATTCAGGATGTGTGCAGCTTGTTTTGGCCCTGAGTACATCAGTGCAGAAAGCCTTGATACTCCACAGCTCTGTTATTTTCTCAGCATAGAGGCAGCATTTTGCTTCGCAGCACAAAATCACATTTCAGATGGACTCTGTTTACAGGACGCTGCAGGTGTGAGGGATGCCTGGGTAATTTTGCTTCTATAAACACATACTTCAGGTGTAAGCCCCCTTGTATGTGTGTGTGTGTGCGCTACAGTTACATCTATGTGTGCAAATGCCTGTGAGGTGAATATAAACCACCAGAAAACATTAATCATGAGCTTCACCATACGGTGTCCACCATGATCCAATTCCCCAAACAGGCAGGGCACTCTACCCCCCGAAAGAGGACACACATTCAAGTTTAACACACATCCTTACACACACACACACACACACACACACACACACACACACTCCAAGGAAACTCAATCTGTTGCACAAATTCCCCTTGCAGAACGCTTAAGGTTCAGGATGGTTTAAGGGGAAAGCTTTTTCTGCTGCCAGGAGTTGTAAAGATGAAAAGAAATGAACAAGTGGATGCTCTTTTGCGTCACGGTTTGCGTGCTGTGCCACAGCAACGTAGATGGAAACTTGACGAAAAGGCACCAGTGAAAACAGACAGATCTTAACACGTCAAAATTAAATACTTTTAAAGAATAAGGTACGATGAAGTGTCTGTTTTGTGGTTTTTAGGTATTAAATAAAGCAGAAATGTCAGACAGCCTGTAGAACGACTGCATATATATATATATATATATATATATATATATATATATAAACTAAAAGATATATAAACAGGAAAGCAACTTTAGAACAAGAGTTTGCTTTAATCAAACCCTTTTGTTCATACTCTGCAAAAAGTTTCAGGCACTTTTTATGTAGCTTCTTTCAGAAAGTACAAGTTTTCAAACAGCCCTGTGAGGACCAATCATTTGGCATCGATTGCAGTGACACCACTGGCGAGAAGTGGTAGTGTTTTTCTAGGATAAAAACTCCCATGAGCACCATTTCCCACAGTTGTAAAAGCCTGACTCTTGCCAAGTCATGCATTTGTTTCAGATACAAATCAAAGGAAAGCAAATCTTTTTAACACTACTTTTCTTCTTCCTTTTTTCTTTTTTTTGCCAGTCCAGCTCCAGTGTCCAACAATACTTCAAAAATAAATCCAAGAAATTGTAACACACCAGAAATTGGACCCAAAATGCAGGACTTTGGAGCCAGACAGAGTTCAAATCAGTTTAGGTTTCAGTACACAAGTAAAAAGAGGTTTCCAATAAATGACAGGCTGAGAGGGGTCAGCAAGAATCAAAAAAGCTACACAAAAAAAGGCTGAAACAGACTCAATGAATAAGATGAACTGGCACAGAAAGGTGGAAAGACTGAGATGAAAAAACACAAGAGGAGTGAGGATAAAGGTTGAGAATTCTGGGAAATTTAAAAGTTGGAAACTTGTCTGTGTATGTGTGATGACTTTCTTGTGGATCTTATAAGAGTTTCTTATTGAAATGAAATCAAAGTTGGCTAACTGGACTGTCATTAATTAAAACTGTAGAGAAGGTGGAAACTTATAAGTTTTACTTCTGTCTACTCCTTTTTGAAAATGTAAAAGAAGGTGAATAAGTGATTTTAAAATTACTTTTGTTTTTTTTTTGCTTTAATTGAAAAATTTTTTTGTTTTCCTTTCGATTCAGTGAAAAATTGCAAAGTTTCTCTGTTCCTCTCTGTTTGCAAAGTGTCGCTAAGTATTTTACTTTTTTCAAAATAAGCATTGTCATTCATTCATTCAAAGGCATCAAGAGGCTCCATTTCAGATTAAACCCTTTTCAATTAGCTTCTTTGAAATTTTTTTGTAATGGTTGTGATTGTGATGATTTCAGCTGATGATGATCATTCATTTAATGCATCCAAAAAACCTTTTGAGAGGTTTGGGCTTAAATTAAAGGGAAATGCATGAACACAAGATACTATTTCAAACATGTCCTACAACCTCAATTCCATTGAAGTTGGAACGTGGTGCAAAATGTAATAAAACAGAAAACAATGATTTGCAAATCCCCTTCAACCTGTCCTCATCTTGTCCTCATTTCCCAAACACTCATTGAGTGCTGCTAATAGGAAAAGTGATGTAACCCAGTGGTAAACATACACAATGTCCCTACTTAGTTAGAATTGGGTTTTTTGTAAATGTGGAAACATTAAGCTGTGCTAATTCAGGGCTGACTTCACTTTTGGCCAACACTGACTGACTGATACAACTCCTGATGTAACCGACAACGTTCATGAGCAGATCTGTTCATTTAAAGGTCATGTAGAAGTTGAATCTTCGTTATAACTACCAGAAAGTTCTGCGTGTCCCTTATAAATACTACAACTTCCAGCAGACGGTAAAAATTTCCCTCCATCTGGTTGCAGCTATTAGCGCTGGTGTTAGTAAATTAGACTCTTTTTTTTCGCAGTGAAGTTCATTTGCAAAGGAAGAGGCCATTTTTGCACCAAATGAATGCATAATGGCTCATTGAACACATGCCAACTACTCTGGCACTCAGAGACTCCTTTTACTCTGCAGAGCAATTTGTGGTGCATTTAACTCTTTGTGAATTAGCTGGCGTCTTTTTGTCTGAGTGCCATACAGTCCCTTTGGCAATTGGGCTAATCTCTCTGGTTCTGTGTGCAGGACTGAGAATTTCAAGCTGAATTCATGTTTTGGACCCAGATTTGAGGCAGTGCAGAGGAATTCTCGGGGAAGTCAGAAAAAGTGAAGTAGTGTGATTGGGTATGATATTTTGGGAATCGCTAATACACTGATAATTTATGACATTAGTGGCAAATACCTTATGCTGGATGGAGGTGTTGAATGTTTGCTAAAGGTAAAGTATGCAGAATCTTCAAAAAAAAAAGTTTTTAAAGGAATAATTTTGCTCAATGCGCCCAGTACACATGTGACTTTGTGTGTTGCTGATAGCGAGTGGGAGAAGCTATCTTGAGCCACTACGATAGCGGCTGTACAACAGAGAAAGAATGATTCTAAAACTGCAGTGTGTCTCATTTACCTGCAGGAAGTCAGGTGTACAGCTCATGAGTTTCTCTCAGGTGATGCCGCAGGTGCTCACAGGGCTGTTTTTACCATCTATGGTGTGTTTATGAAGCTACGACTGTTAGCCATGCTATTAGCCACAGTCGGGGGCAGTGAGCATGTGCAGCCGCTGACACTGAGCCAAGGAGGAGGAGATGAGTTTGGATGCTGTTTGTAAACAGAGATGCGAATATTTCTGCATACTTCACCTTTAAGCAGGCATAAATCAATAAAGCTGTGAGTTACACTGCTTTGTCAAGAGGGGGCGCCAAAATGAAGCATGAACCATTCAGTTGAGACTGTGATATCAACTGTGTTTCTCGCACATGCATATGTGTTCTCAAAGGTGTCTTTTTCGAAATAGATGTGTGTGTGTGTCTTGTGTGTATGTGTGTGTCTGACCTGGCTTGCTCCTGAGCCCGGTTAAACAGAAATAGCTACAAGAGCAATAACATCCTCAGCTAAGCGTCGAGGGATCCAATCCCCGAGTCATTTTACAAAAGCGCGGTGTGATTGAGTCGGCCTGCCCACTGAATCCAGTATTTAATTTCCTCAAGGTCCCAAGAGCCGTGTCTCTGTTTCCAATTCCTCCTCCTCCTCCTCATGAGACGAGGATGAGGACTAAATGGGGGGCCCTCTTGTTCTTTTCTTCGCTCTTCCAGTCCATCGTTTTCCTTCATTGTACAGAGCTGAATGCTCACGGCTGGATAGGAGGGGACAGGTTAATGGGTGTCCTTGGTGTAGCTGTGCTTTCCATTAGCGTCAGTTCTCTCACCTCTTGTTCTCTGTTCATCAGCTCTAACAACTCCCACCCCGTGCTGACGCCCTCTCTGCTCTCCACCATAATAAAACTCATGATTTCAATATAATTATTCCTGCAGACTGTGAAATCCATCAGAGTTGTGTTTGAGTGGTTACACGTTTAGGTTGGGGGAAAGCACCAACACATGTTTCCATATTTTAATTAATAAAGCACATTTCTGCTTGCGAACCACTGCCAATATTGTCCTCCAGCATGTGCCAACAACTCTTCTCTTCTCCCTCTCTTTTGAGTTTCTTGCACTCAATTGCACAAATTCACACTCATTCCACTTCAACAGGTTCAATGCTGGTCAGAAATATTGAGTGTGCATTGACTTCTGTTACCTCTCATGTGTGTGAAATGACCTGTCTCAAGTTCCTCTTTCATTTTTTAATCAAGTTTTCTTCTTATTCATGCATATTTCTGTCTCAACTCAATACTGTCAATACCCAAACTATCCTCTGTAGAATCAATAAAGGATTACACATAAATACAACTAATTTGTCTCGACTCCATAACAGTCAGGGCTGTATGCACATCCAGTCATTTAACAAACAGGACCATTAGTCTTCCCATATTGTTATGGAAGGTAGCATTAGCCGCATGCACGACTGCAAATAATTGGCCAATTCACCAATTGTACCATGAAAGTGAAAAAGGTGCAGAATGTCATATGTTGGGGAACCTACTAAGGAGCCCTCTATCCAATAATAAATGGAATTGTGCATGCCAACCACACATGAATAGTCCCACTACTACTTGCAATGTTTATTGCTAAGAGAAGATTGAGAAAAAATATTTTTCAGCCAAAGAAAGGAACAGTTTATTATAAGAATATAGAATGAGCAAAAAGCTGTTCTCAGCAAGTCAATCGAAAAGCAAACAAAGACAAAAAGATCCCAAACAGGGTAAATGTTTTTGTGGAATACACTGCTTAAGACCTTAGAAATAAAAGTGGGGTTGGGGGGGTGCATTTCCTTTCAGCAAATGCAGGATGCTGAAATGCTGAGCATCGCATTTCAACACTCCAGCTTTTCCTTGCAGGAAAAGGTGAGTGTTTAAATTTCAGTTCTATTTTTTGCCTAATAAATACCAGAGTAATCACACATTAATTTTCACAAAGTAGGTCAAGCAAGGGGCTGCAATTTTGGATTCTGGTTTGATTCCCTGGTCCAACAGATGCCTCCTGGGCATGTGCGGGTTCTGTGCGGGTTTTCTGGGCCTTCTCCCTTAATCCAAAAACATGCTTTTTAGGCCTTAGGTTGTTTTCACGGAACGTCACACTGCTGCATCACAAGAGCGTGAGTTTCAGATGGAGGGCAGAGAGAAAAGTAGATTGAGAATCTGTCGTCTGATGGAAAAATCTAAATGCAACTACACTGTATAGGGATGTAGTCTCTTAGGGGTGTACTCACTTTTGTTGCCAGGGGTTTAGCTATTAATGGCTATATTTTGAGTTATTTTGAGGGAAAAATAAATTTATACTGTTATATAAGCTGCACACAGACCACTTTTCATTGTGTCAAAGTGTCATTTTTTTCAGTGTTGTCCCATGAAAAGATATACTTAAATATCTGCAGAAATATGTGGGGTGTGCTCACTTTTGTGATACACGGTATATGAGTATGAAATGTGCACAGACTGATAACAATAGATATGATTCAGCATCAAGTTCATCATATACATGGATACAGATTGGTGCTGACAGGATGAGAGCACACAGTGCAGCTCTGCACTGCACAACAAGTGATGCCCAATTCTTGATGCTACTAGTGTACATAATCCATTCATTATTTTGTGAATTCGCCCTTGAAATTTGTGGTAACTCTTTTCCACTGATTGATTTGAAATGTGTGATTACGTTGACCCCTGTGTAACCTTTGCTATTCATGGACAGTAACCATTTTAAGAGGCTCAATGAACCACGATTGCGTGTTTAACCCAGCGGGATGATTGGTAAGAAAGACGAGCAATAACAAATAATAACAGAGCATTAAACCATTGGTGCTGCACCGCTGTGCCAACCATTACACATGGTATCAAACAGGTAAATGATCCCTTTTCCAACCCCACAATAACACCTTCTGCAGCACAATCACCTCATTCTGAACCTTCCCTGAATTTCTCTGCATAATGAAGAGGCTTCTCGGGATCATCATAGCAGGATAATAGCAAAGCAGAAGTGTTCTCAAGCCTGAAAATGCAACATTTCCCATCTTCACAATCACCACAACTGGAGATTAGGTGTCATAAAATTACTCAAGCACTTCAAGCACATTTGGAAAAAGCACATTTGCCCAATTGTTTTGTCAAGAGTAGTTGTAATTACTGTGGAAGAATCTAGAAGTGTGGCTTCACAGAGTGCTGATAAGAAAAAAAGGAAATACAATCTATGTCTGTTGGTTTCTGTGAACTGGGTAGTGTATTTAACAAGAAAGCACAGCCAAAGCTGAAGCACTAAAAGCATGCTTTACAGCAGAAAGTATGCACGCTGATAAAGACAAACATTTTTGTCTGTAGTGAGGAGGATGTTCCCTCCGTGCCTCTGATCAATAGTATTGACCAAAAGCCAGATGACTGCTAATGAAGCAAAGATGAAAACACAAATGGCCATTCAATCACCAGAGGATGTACTTGAAATGCATCACAAACCCTGTTACACGGGCAGCAGAATTGATTCAATCTCCGCGGGATATACCTTAAAGTCATTGCCAATCCATACACTCGCAGGTATAATTGGAATTCAGCTGCAATAGGTGGTAACTGAGTTATAAGTGCCACAGAGTCAATTATAAGTGCATTAAAAGCGATGAACAGAGGCACAAACAAACCCCATGGAGGGTGAGCAATTGAATAAGAACAGAGGGCTCTTAAATTCAACTTTATTCATCTGCCGCTTCCATTACTCAGACTTAAACAGCTGAATAGCTACAAAAAGCTTGAAAAGCTGAAGGCAGAAAAGACTGGAGCACAATTCACTCCACAAGCTTAACAGTTATTCAAGAGGTAAAATCAGCATCAGGTGTCAAGAATGTGAAAGGGACATGTTTCTTACTGGATTCTGGGGCTAATCGAATGGATGTAATCTACGTCCTCATACTTTATTAACTCCTGTTGTGCTGTTGAGTGCACTACAAAGCAAGAAAAGGCTGATTTAACCTTGAGTTGTTAGCTGAAAGAAATGGAAAGGAGGCAGAAGTGGATCAGAGCCGTACTGTAGAAGAATTATTAGAAGTTATTATCGTTCTAGACTAACTGGTCTGAGTGTTTCTCAGCTTGTTCTCCAGACCATTGATGTTTATAATAAAGCGCTGCACTGGGCTATTGGCATTATTCCAATGCACCAAGTTGTCAAGATGTTGAGCACGCATTAAAACATGTTCTGACTGCTTGCACTGCACTCCCAGACAGAAAATGCTGGAGTGGAAATGCACAGATAAGCCACAGATTTAGTTGTACCCCTCTTTTTGTCGTAGTTGAGACTTGTAGGAGGCAGTGTGTAACTGTCTGCAAAGCTGGCACCTTTGTATCAGCTGGAAATTTAAACATATTAAAATCTAAATTAAGCTTCAACTAAGATTTTTGAGGTGTTTCAAGCATTATCTATATTTTTGCACCAGAGAAATACATTGATATCTCTTAATATTTCAGTACGGTATGAGGGATTATTACGGATGCTCATATCTGCCAGTTAAAAAAACAAAAACAAACATAAAAGAAAATGTAAACTTGGCTTTATTTAGAATCTGTTTTGGCCCATAAAGGGTCAAAATCTCGAGTTTAAAAGTTGGAAATTGAGAAAACAAGTCAAAATAGAGAAAAAAAGCTAGAATTGTTAGATAAAGCCAAGATAAGATGCTTCATTCATCCCACAAGAAGAAATTCACAGTCACAGCAGCAATGCAGTGCTGTTATGAAGTCAATTTTCTGAGATAAAAAAGTCGTATTTTTTTATGAAAAGTTGAAATTTTGAGATAAAAAGTTGAAACTTTGTCTTTATCTCATTAATTTGACTTTTCAACCAAATCTGGTATCATATAGGGAAAAAGAATCAATCCGCCAAAACCAGTCTTCCATTTTCATACTTTCAACTGGTGGAAATGGGCTTTTATACATTAATTAGGATTACATCACAGAAATTTTTCACTTTAAATAGAAAAGGAGTGTTTTGAATAAATCAAAAGGTAATGAAGGTAATTTGACGACTTTGAGTATCTTCCTTTTTTTTTTCTTGGGGGTTTTTCAGAATATGATCACCCTATTTTGATTAAAAGTCTAAGAAATAAGTCCAAAGTCAGTTCTTGTTATTTTTGGTACTCACTATAGGGGGCTTGTTTACTCCAGAAAAAAATACATACTGTGTTTATTGAGGAGCTGCTGTATGAGTATATAGATTTTTTTCTGCATGGACAACAACAGCAATATTTTTGAAATTCAGGCCAATTAGCTTGACCCAATTTAAATATAACTAATTCTATTTACCTTCCTGCTGTTTGCTACTGCTTATGTTCAACTCTCAACAAAGATAGAAACAACATAAGATAGTTCGGCCACATGTTTTTTTCACTCATAGATTCATGTGTAACTTGGAGTTTGCCAAAATTCAGCTCTTGAGCCTCAAAGTAAAACACCCAGGTTTAGATTAGACCAACATGTTTCTCAGGGATTCTTCCTCTTGGGAGTCAGTCTTGTTATTTAACTGAACTTTGCAGTGAAAAACACTGGAGAAAGTCATTATAATTGGAAAAAAGAACAGACTCTCTCAGAGCAGTTACTCCCAACTTCAGCTCTGCTTCAGAGTGCAATCTGTTTGAAGTCACGCCCACAGCTGAATGAAGCCCCCTTCATCAAAGTGGAGGGATCAGTCAGAGCTTCAAGCTTTCAGACAAACTCACCTGGATATAAGAACAGTTATATGTGACACAAATAACAAGAAGTTCACAGGAGATCACCTTGAAAACCTTCTCTGATATTCCACATACGTGAGGGGTCACAGCACTTTGTCGTTTACTCTCATCTCTTCGTCTCTGCTGAGTGAGAGTAGCTGCAGGGTTTGAGTGCTTTCCCGACGCGTTGTTCCATCTTCTGTCCTTCACTCCTCACGTATTAACTTGTGTTTGTGTGAAGCTTTCTAGCGAGAAGCGTTTGCCCTTTTGGACTGAGTTAAAGGAAATAAGGGAGCATCCCATTAAAGGCCATCTGATAGGAACGTTGAGGTCTGGTAATTTCTCGGCGAGGTTAATGTGGCCACCAGTGAATGATTGCTGCACTATCTCAGCCACCGAGGGAGCATATTTGAGCAGCGTGATGATTTTTCTTTGTTTTACCAGAGCCTGGCATCTTATCACAGCTTGTGTTATGGGACTAATCTGTTAACACTCACAAGACCCAACAATCCAATTCATAAAAAATTGAACAAGAGCTCCATGAGTCTCACATCCTAAATTGATCAAAGTGTTCTCAGTCACAGCGGTGCACCCACAGCATCAGCTGCTCTCACAGTCTCTCCCCCCCCCATATTAGCATTCACAGTCGCTTACACAGCTTATTGGTTTTAAGATTATGATTGTCCCCTTGAAAAATCATTTCAAGTCTGTGAGAGATAAATAAATATCTGTGTGTAAAATTGAGCCATCATTCACAAAAAGTCCAGCAGTGCATTCTCCCTGGTACATTTATATTGTATCTCGGTTTTAGAGGACCCCCCCGCTGTTTACTTTGATATCTCTGTACCTTTCTGTCAGCGTTTTTTTATCCAGGAGAAGCAGCTTTTCTGTGAGTCATCATTTAAGTTACAGCCCTCACATAAGTAGAAGAGGTAACTCCTGACTTGTGAAAAAGTTTTATTCTGACACTGATGAAATAAATAAAGTTGCAAGAAATGGCAGTGAATAATCCGGAAGGTTGAGCAGCTTCTCTTTTTTTTAAAAGGAGCAGCAGATGTAATTCATCACATTTATAAATACATTTTAAAGCATATGTGAACCCCAAACGTTAGTGCTAATTGAGGAACTTGTGCACTCTAATGTACACATGGAGTAGGAAGTAGGACCAAGGTCTTCTACCAATCCAAAAGAGCTTTCAGTATTTCTGTATTAGACCACAGGGGGGGCATTGAGTTCCTCTCACCAACTTAAAAGCATTTTGTCCTATTATGGCACACATGGGCAACATAAGGCCCGTGGGCCACATACGGTCCTTGGGCGTCCCTGTCAGGCCCACCAGGTCAATCATAGGTTAGAATATAAATTTTAAAAAAAACATTCAATATGGCTGTATTGAATGTTTTTTCAAAAGAGTGATGTTTTCATTATTTCCATATAGACATACTTGTGCACATGAGTCCAAATCAAGATCCTCTGTCACTAGGTTTAAATCTGCGTGTTCAAGCTCAAGACAGATTTTTCTCACTGAAAAGGTAAAATGTTTCATATTGTATAAATGTGTTTCAAATGTATAAAATATATGTGGGGACTTACAAGCTAAGCATGAATTGAAACTTTAATGCAATGTTTTTTTTGTCTTTTTTACCGTTTATCACTTCCATAGGGTTATTTTCCTATTTGACCCACACCACAGTTTCACATATTTACAGAAATTCCTTAAAAGTTAATATTGAGCGGAATCAACTTTGCGTTCTTGTTGGTGTCGCCCTCCAAAACGAATCGGGTTTCCCATGTGGCCCCTTGGGAAAATTAATTGCCCACCCCTGCATTAAAGGGACAAATCTCAGCTCGTTCTAGAAGTCCCTCTTGTCTTGGAGGTTTCCCATGATTAGAAACAACTCCTAAAGATGGGGGGTATTCTAATTTTTTTTTAGAGCTTTCCACTGTGTTAATGGGACTCTATACCCCACAATAGCTTTACATGATTTGCAGCGCATAAAAAAAACCCATTTTTTTCACCTTTAAGTTTTGGAAATAAATTCAGACTCTCTCTGCAACTCTTTGTTTTAGTAGGTGTCTGTTCAGGAGCGAAACTTGGGCTAAAGTGTCTTTTTAGGGGCCTGAACAAAAGGTTAAGCACCTTCCTGGTTAGCAGGCCACACTAATCTGCACGTTTGGCTGGTGAAAACATAATAAACTGTGCTCCTGGGAGTCAGAACACAGGCTTAAGCGCCCTTCTCTTGGGAGCCACAATGTGCTCAACTCCAGACTCTCCCAAAAGTGCCACCTTGAGAGCCAAACCCTTGCTAAAGTGCCCTCTTTGGAGATAAACCTGTGCCTATGTGCAATCTTGGGAGCCAAAACAAATCCTCAAGTGCCTTCCTGTTTGGCAAACTACTATAATCTGCACCATTAGCTGGTGAAAACATGATAAACTGGTGCTGCTGGGAGTCAAAACACATGCTTAAGCGCCCTTCTCTTGGGAGCCACAAGGTGCTAAACTCCAAACACCCCCAAAACTCTTCCAAAAGTGCACCCTTTGGGAGTTTTTGTTTTGGGAGCCAAAACAAATGCTGAAGTGCCTTCCTGTTTGGCAAACCACGCTAATCTGCACCATTGGCCAGTTAAAAAATGATGCACTGCTCTCTCTCGGGAGCCAAAACATGTGCTTAACTGCCCCTTTTCAGGATGTCTGAAAACACCATTGGGAACTTTATTTTCAAATGGGCTGGGATCATCTCAATGTGTCAGGCTGTGCAGGGGTAATCACACCTTGGTGAGTTTTATTTGTATCATAAACCACTAACTCAAACAGCATGAGCTGACTTTCCATCACAACAAGTATAGAATCGCAGTGCATGACCTCAACCCACGCTTTAACTGTGGTGAATTAGTCATAACCATAATCTTCACACCTTGTCAGAGTTGATGTCTCTGAAGCTCGGTTAGTTTTGTTCTGTGGTCATAAACCTTGGTTGGATCTGAAAACTCCTTTGGTTGAAAGTAACAAAGACAGTTGAAAGTAGATACAAGGTAAGGTCACATTTACTTACTCCTATAAAAAAAGAAAATTTATGAGTGAGAAGTGTTTCATTGTCATGAGTCTGCAACAACGAGCATATCACGTTCACACACTCCTTCAAAAAACTTTTAATGACCGCATTCAAAATGAGTGGCTACGCTGATCAACGAAAGTCCTTCAATAACAAGCAAAACAGAAAAATACACATCTTTTTATCCGTGCGAGAACAACAGGTAACATAGCAAAACTTTTTTTTTTGTAGAATTTTGACTACTTCAAAAAACTTATATGGCAACTGTGATAATTATAATACCCTTTAATCCTTGCAACAAAAATCGGTTATCAAGGGACCAATAACCATGACCAATAATCTTATAAGACATTATAAAATGCTATATAATATGTTATGAATATTTATAATGATAGTTATACATGTTTATTGGAATATGATAAATATCTGTGTAATGCATTATCTATGTGGGCATTGTCAGTGAGTTGCTAACAGTTAGAACATGTTATAATACCTGACCTTATAAGTGATGAGTCAGTGCTTTATAGTGTGTTGTGATTGCTGTTATAAAGCATTATAGAAACTTATGAATAATTACGACTGAAGTTATACAGTGCTATGACGCCATTATAAGACATTATAAATGTATTTATAATGTGGTATAAACATAGGCGTCAAGTAAAGTGTTACCGATTTTTCATAGACAGTAACAGCCCATTGAGCCCAACAGACACATGAACCTGATCCTCTCCATTACTGAAGCCTATACAGCGCCCCAAGCTGCCATGTCTGGATCATTATGTTTCGCTCCTGTTATGATAAAGTGGCGTATCATTTCAATGGGAAGGTGCAGGAGGGCAAACTCGCCGCAGCAGAAATGGAGACAGAATCACTGATCGCTTCTCGTGACAGGGTTTAAATATCTTTAAATCGGGCTGAGCGATTCATGTCTTTTCATGATGTCGGTTCACTGATCCCACTATCCGCTCACATGCGTGCCCATTGTGTGCAGGGGAGCATAATTGACTAAATGGTCTGTGGGATCCAAGGTGGCAAGGGAAGGTAATTGGATGATATGACTTTGAAAGTAACTGTAATTGGCTAACATCAGAAGTGCAACCCGGGGCAGTCAGATTGTAATTGTTAGCGTTGACTTTCGAGGCATGGGCGGGGGGTGGGAACTGATTAGCCTGAAGCACTGAAGAACCCTAGGTGTGCTCATAACCTGGCCAATTTGATTCAGGGTAGAAATTGAAAAGGTTTTTAATTGGCTGATGTCCTCTTCCATGGGAAGTCCTGTACAAAGATATCGACCAAGGAATAAAAGGAGGAACCATTTTTTTCCACTGTTGTATTGATTGTGTGTCTCATTAGACTCTGCTGGGTTCCAGTCCCACACAGATCCAGCTTTAGATAAAAGGTGAGCCTATCATTGGCTCTAGTGGTGTTAAACGTCCATTAAACTGAATAAATGCCAGTGTTCAAGCTCAGTGAAGAATTACAGCTGTGATCTCAGTACTTTAACTGATTAAAAAGAGAATGTAGCTCTTAGCGTTGAATCTAACATACATCCAGAGCAGTTATTTTCATCAAAAACGGCATAAGCAATCAGCGATAAAAATCACTCATGTACTGTTCAGTGAAATGTGGGTAGCAGAATATTACATTCAGATTGAATTAACAAAGACAAGGCCTCAGATTACATTGCCACAATGAAATCAGTGAAAACAGCGAATGAAGTTTATTCATAGAGCTCCACAAGCTTGAAACATAAATTAAAAGAGCAACTATGAGCTAGAAAAGCAATAAAAACACAATAAAGAAGACTTGTTGCTTCATGAAATGTTAGGATGTGAAGCTTAACCAGAAATAAAATCACTGAGAGATGGATTGTAAGCAAATATTTTAAACCTTTAAATAATTGACCAGGATGTAGAACGTGCCTCACAGCTGCCTCTGATTTATAGCCTGGATTTTGGAATATCCAAAAGCCTCTGGTGTTCATTTCTTGAATCACCCAGGGCACGATCTCACTGGCCAACCGTGCCGTGTGTGGGCACACTTCAGACATAAAGGACAGCTTGATTGGCCAGTGTGACCGCAACTAAACCGTACCTGGGCACGGCCTACCTTCCCGGCTCAGCACGCTTCAAGGAGTATAATCACCGCTACTACTCCTCTCGTTAATCATCTTAAACAATGGCGGAGTGTTGGAGGGATGTGTTGGTCCAAAACAACTTATCAGAAGCCAAAAAGTGAGTAAAGTTGTTCCAATGTTCTCCATGTTCTCTAATCTGCTGACTGGCGAAACCACGTCTTGTAAACAGACGCTCCACAGTGATGTCAGCAGCCGTGCGTGTGCCTGGGTCATGTTTTGGATGTGTGACCACTGGCTGTACTGTCCTGGGGGAGAGCGGCGCTGCAGGGGTGAATCATACTTGAGTACAGCAAAGCCAGTGTGGCCACGCCCTAAGACAGAGGATAGAGCAGAAAATATAGTGAGAATGGGGAATAACCATAGACTGTATATAGAATGGACAGCCTGGCTCCGCCTGTCAACGTTCTAGATTTTGAAGCCAGAAAACCCTGTTTCTCAAGCCGCCATTGTGCAGCCAGAGTCTGCGTAGTAGAGAATTTCCGGTGGAGTCAAGTAAAAAAGAGAAATAAAAATATTCATTTCTTCTTCTTTAAAAGGTTTAGTCTCTTTTTGGCTCTCTTTCACGAAGTTTCTTATATCCTGATAAAAAGTACTCACAAACGGCAGCTGTCAACTATCGTAAAACGAAACTTATAACATGGTTTTTAACGTCCAATAGCTAATGAGAAACTAACTCCTCAGTAACAAATAAAGACTAGAACACAATGCAGCCAAATTACACCGTCATACTACCTTGGCGTAAGGATGGGAGAAACGTTTCTACTAGGTATCGTAATTTTTTTAAGTTTGGGGGTGCGGGGCTTATGGCCTATACTGCAGCCAGACACCAGGGGGCGGGGCATCTGCTAGAAGCTTCAGTTTGAGCTGAACGTCATTATGTCCACTGATTATACAGTCTATGGGAATAACTTGCAAGAAAAAGGCCACAGTTTGGGTTAAAACCCCAGCTACCTACTAGCCTAGCGCCTGATGCGTCTGCGGTCCAGCTCCGCTCCGTTGCGTGTTGACTGCGTTTGTCATCTCACACTGGCTGCGTGTTCAGTCTGGCAAGTCACATGACTGACAGAAAGACATGGGACCAAGGAGTTCCTGTACTTCCCAATCTATTGATAAGTTTTTCTATATTCATGTTGGGCTGAAAATCTGCTTTGTTACAAAAACAAGCTGAGATTCACATTGTGATGAAGAGGAGAGCTCGATAAGCCTCAAATGAGAAGTTACCTTAAACATTGGCCAACAACTGCTTCCTTTGAAACGATTGAGGGCATTTTGGCGTTTAAAAAAAACAATGTTTCCAGCAACTTTGAAGTCTCTTAAGCACTGACACTTTTCAGTTCCAGTACAGCACCATGAACAGGCAACGCTTCAACGCCACTGCAACACTTGTCCAAACCTGCGAGACCTGTTGCCATCAGATTAGAGGAAGACTAATAAACTCAGACAGTGGGTCGGTTAAAGCTTTTTGACAGGATGTGTTTGAGGTTAGATGAACCAGTTGGCGAGTTGTAACCACATCCTGTTCCTTAGATGAAACCTTAGGGGAAGTTTCCAAAAGCAGTTTGACACTTTTATGTGACAGACATTAACCAAGCATCCAAAGATAGTAATAAATGGTTTTGCTTTCCATGTAAGTGCCTTGAATAGTCTCAAGAGCCATGCTAAAATTTAAGACAAGGTCATGTGTTGTGATTTCATGCACATTTTCTCAAAACTTTCCACTGGTACTGCTTTTGTGTGGACACAATGCACTCAGGCCTGCACACACACATGCACACACACATCCACACACACACAGTTGGCTAATCCTTTCACTTAGCAGCAGTGTCATTGAGTGTCATTGACAACAGAGCAGATACCCCAGGCCACCACACTCCCTCCCTGGTGGTCAATGTACACAGTGACTGTAACAACAATAACAACCACATCAAGCTGCTCTGGCTCTCTGAGCTCTGCAAGAACAGCGACTGGAGGGCATTCCTGCTGCCAAGGTGACTGCTGCTAAATGTTTGTGTGTGTGTGTTTGTGAGACACAGAGGGAGAGACTGAAGACAAGCTAATGTCAGGTCTTTGATTTACTTTATTACACATTTGATCATTTTTGTACTCACACAACAAACAGCCTATCAATCACAGATACATGCAGACATGCATTTGATGGCACCTAAAGTAGCCAATATAACTGAATGATTGCACTGTTACCACCATCACTTTTGACTAGTAAAATGATTATTTACTTTTATTTCCAATGATTAAATCACAGTGCTGCAGGAACAAAATAAAACCCAACTTACATCCTTCTTTACAAATGTGTAAATCTCATCTTCTCTGTATCATTTTAACGGTCAAACTAAAATGAGGATCAGGACGCAAACATGGCCCAAGGTCAATTTCTATATGGTCTAACAATGCAATAATTATGACACTAAAATGAAAAAATTTAGAGAGTTTAGGACATAATGCCTTCCACCAAAAACTGCTATGAAAACCCAACAGATTAATACTTTTCTGAACTTTTTTTCCCTCAAATCTTTGAATCAAGTTCTTCCCTAAAAAATATTAATTAAAGATCTGATTATTTTAAATATGTTAACCTTTTAAATATCCATTTTTTATAAGATGTAACTGTTTTTATTTTTCTATGTTGAAAAGCATAAACTGGTGTTGGACTTTTTTTATGTGTTACACTAACATTTTTTTACTCAAGTATTTTCTTTTTCTCTGGATATTTTTACATTCAATTTATAATTTTATACTATATAGCCTCGGTTTTATACTGTTTTTCATGCTAAATGTTTTATAGCTCCATGAGCCCTCGAGTATTGTGATTTCAATCCCCTGTATGTATGACACATATTGCAGAACAGACAATTAAGTTACATTAGAGAAATAAAATTAGTTATTTTATGACAAATTTTGGAATGCTTGGGGTTTCTTTTTAAAGATTAGGTGCTTAAAAAGACGTAGGATGAGAATGTGAATTAACTTTTTGCAGTGTCAGGTCCTTAATTAAAGGACCCTTTCGTGTAAATAGAGGACAAAATTTCCACCACCAAATTTCTTTTGAAAATATTGTAGATTCATATTTTTGACTTTTTTTCCCCTCAAATCCTTAAATCATGAGGACTTTTACATTTTTCATAAAAAATATTTCCATATGTAGCAACAAACCCACATGTGTGGTCAAAAATAGAGCAAAAAAAAAATGCCTGGAGGAACAAAAATGACTGATTACTCAAGAGTGTACATGCAGAATAAAATTATTTGGGGCCGAAAATTTTAGATCCTTATCTCGCCATAAAAACATCCTGACATATTTTGCTCATATCGCCCCCTAAAGGAGAACAGTTTCCTTTGAAAAGAGTTTGGACACTCGTGCAATGTTTCTAAGTTGCAGGCTAAATTATCAACAACTAAATGACATGAATGCATGGTCCAACTGAACTGAGGATTGCAGAGATTTAAAAGAGTAAAAGATAGTGAGGGATATATGATTGCACTCAACAGTTTGCACAGAGAGAGAAGTGGCTCAGTTGTGGACTGTTTGGTGGCACATTGAGGAAGTTGGTTTTTCTCACTATCTTGGTGCAAAGCAAAACTCCAATGTTGCTAAACTTGTCTCATGAGGCTTGAAAGGCTTTTTTTTCTTCTTGTACTGCAGCTCTTACCAATAAGCTACATCATTTCCTCGTAAACCTTAAAACAAACATGACCTCCTCTTAAGCACTGGCAGTAAAACTGTCTGTGTGTGTTCATGAAGTTGACACAAATAAAGAAACAAAAGACGTGTCAAATATTTTGTATCCTTCCATAACTTTTGCTGTGTTTGATGATGAAATTGAAATGACTCCCTTTTCTCAAGTTTACTTACAAATGATCAGAAATGATTATGAAATTAACCACATGGTGTTTGCACATCAATTGGGGATTCTACATGACCCTTTTTGAAATCACATCTGCTTGCCCTTGTGTCTTTCTTCTGTTATGGTGTGGGTTTTAGTTTACCAGTGTTCGTGTTTTCTGACATCCCGTTGCCTTTTCTACTCCACTCTTGCACACCATTTTGCCCCATTAAGTTATTATTTCTTCAAATTTTTATAGCTGACTGCATAAAAATGTCTTTATTGAAGATCAGAATAAAAAGGAGAAGTCTCATTTGTCCGTCTGGCTTGAGCGTCTTGGTTAAAGGCAGCACTATTATTCATCATTCAGCTCTGCGAGAGTCTGTTCATTAAATTGGTTCCATCATTAATACACTAAAGCTCTGTGAGCACAGAGTGATCAATTTTATATTTAATAATACAGCTGCACTCCCTTTTTAAAAAAAAAGCATATTCAATACGATCAAGAAAGTTCCTTCTGACCAAACTCTTTAAGCCGTCTGTGGTTTGTGAACCAGAGAATAAATAAGTTCATTTTTATGACTTTCTGATTGATTCTGCTCAGATTGCCCAGCAGGGTTAGTTTTCTGATTTGGCAGCTGAGCCAAAGAGTAAACAAAGTCACTTTGTAGATTCGCGTCCATGCTCTCGGATGACGCCCTTCTTGAACGGATCCTGGAGCTGGGAGCTGGATTTAGAGAGTCGGTGTTAGCGTAGCAGTTGTCGTCACCTTGAGCTGCTAACTCAGTGTGCTGGAGAAAGGAACAGTTAGCGTAGACGCTGTCGGGATCTGCAGAGCGCTCGAGGGTCGTGGAGATTTCAGGTTGCTGCTCTTCGTGTCGGATTTCATCATACTGAACATCCTTGAAACAGAAAACAGCGAGAAAAGTAGAGTTAGCTGAATAAAAAACAGGGCAGTAAAAAGCTCCAAAATAAAATGTTAAAGCTCCATTGAGGGGCTTCAGGCTGGTTATGAAACGAGCTGAAATGAATACTGATGCCTCTTACTGCCAAGCAAAACCATCAACAGAAAGAAAGGTGATTTTTTTTTTCATCCTATAAATGCTGCATCAGAACCAGAAACACCGGAAAAGGTGTTTTGAGCCTTTAAATCATCTCTTAGTTGGTGGAACAATCATGGTTCAGACTGCTGACTGTCCAAAAAGAAAATTGCCACCAAAAAAAAAGATCACACATTCTAATATTTTGTTGGAACACCTGTGCCATTGATTGCAACATGCATTCACAGTGGCATTGTTTCGAAAGCTCCTACAATGTCAAAACATTTATTTCCACCCTGTGTGTCATTAATTTTTCACCTAGATCTTGCATTGATGATGGCAGAGTCTGACCACTGCACAAAGTCTTCTCCAGAACATCCCAAAGATTCTCAGTGGGGTTAAGGTCTGGACTCTGCGGGGGCCAATCCATGTGTGAAAAAGATGTCTCATGCTCCCCGTACCACTCGTTCACAATTTAAGCCCCATGGACCCTGGCGTTAATGGCATACTATGTTCAAAAAATGCACATAATGTTGCTGAACCCAGACCAGATCATAACACTGCCCCCACAGGCTTGTAGGCACCAGGCATGATGGGTGCATCACTTCACCTGCCTCTCTTCTTACCCTGATGCGTCCATCACTCTGGAACAGGATAAATCTGGACTCATCAGACCACATGACCTTCTTCCATTGCTCCAGAGTCCAATCTTTATGCTCCCTAAGAAACTGAAGACTTTTTTTCTGGTTAATCTTACTGACTAGTAGTTTTCTTAAAGTTACACAGCTGTTCAACCCCAATCCTTTGAGTCTCTCTTACTTTCACTATTAAATATACTCCTGAGTTCTACTGTTGTTTTTCTTCCATTTGATTTGGCCAAATGTTGAAGTGATTGCTGATTATCATTGGGGATTTCTCTCAGACCACATTTCTTTGTGGAAGACGACGGTTCTCCACCATCCTTCCATTTTTAATAATACAGTGGACAGTTCTTAACCCAATTTTAATAGTTTCTGCATCAATCTCCTTAGGTGTTTTCTCTGCTTGATGCCAATGATTTGACCCTTCTTAAATAGACTAACATCTTTTCAACAACCACAGGATGTGTCTTTCTCTGTGGTTGTTCAAGAAATGAGAAGTTACTCATTGCATCAGCTGAGGTTAAATAACTTGTTGCCAGCTAAAAAATGATCACCCATGCAGTAATTATCCAATAGGTGGCTTGTACCTATTTACCTAGTAAAATCCAGATGTTGAATTTCTTTTCTTTTTTTTACTTTTTTTTTTTTTGCCTGGCAGTCTACATATTGAAATTGAGAAAATTCACCTCTTGTACGTCTTCTTGTGGCCTGTGAACTCTCGAAATGGCCTCTGAGGAAATAAATGATTCAGTTGTTAGACATATCTAGTTTAGCTTTGCTGATGTTTATATATATATATATATATATATATATATATATATATAATGTGTGTGATGGTCTGTGGAGCTTACTTTCTTGTTTCTTTGTCTTCTTCCACACGATGATTAGCAGGATCATCAGTGCTGCTACCACTACAAGAGTGACTATTAGATACGGTACACTTCCTGGTCAGAGAGATAGAAAGACAAACATATTCACACTTTGTTCATCATCACGATCACAACTTCTCACATCCTCTTTGTTTCAACTTCTGTTCCTCCTAACGGTCTTTAAATTGCATGTACTGAAAGTGATAGATGCCAGCTCAAAGTGGTGAAAACAGATAAAATAAGAGCTGTAAAACCATACTGGAAACTTTCAAATCCTGTTCATACAATCATGATTTAGTTAGTAACAGATATATTAATGCTTTTCATACCTTCTCCTGGAGATTGAAACGCATAAGCTGTTGTAAAAGTTGTATAAAGGGTTTTGTTTGTTGAAAACACTTCAGTAGACACAGTAGAACCATTTGAGGATGTAGACAGACTGGGTGTGACAGCTGCATCTACTGTTTCTGGAGTTATTATGGGTTTAGAAGGTTCAGCTAGAAATAGACAGACATAGTAAGATACATGAGTACATGTAAAAGCTGATTCAGCAAAAAACATCTTGAGGAGAGAGTGTTTTTAATCAAAAAAAGGAATAAAAATAAACGTACCGTCTGTTACTTCAACATTCACCTCTAATAATGCGTCCCAGCCAGATCTCTCCACTCCACAATAATATTTCCCAGAGTCAGGCTTTTGGAGATTGAAGAAGGTCACAAATAAACCTTCTGGATCGTTGATTAACCTAATTCTATTATTGCGGTTGGTCTTTTTGTAATCTGCTTTGACAATGATGTGTTTGTGGGCTGAGCAGGGACTTTTACAGAAGTATTTAACATGGTCTTTTATAGAGCCCCAAGTTTTCCAGTCTGAGCAAGTGATGGTTAAATTTGTCCCAACACGTCCATTTTTGTTGATAGTCTCCATTTTCACAAAAGTTGAGACTACAAAGGAGAAAAAACAAACAAAAATATCTTGTTTAATATTTTTACATGTGCCACAAATACCCACCTGATCAAAATCTTAGGACCAGTTGGAAAAATTGCAAAAATGTACATTCTACAAAATACAAAAAGAATAGGACTCAGACAAAAATAAAGATAAAAAAAGTGTAAGCAATCAATTGTAAACAGCAATCAACGTGAAATGATCTCTTCATCAACTGATCAAAAGTTTTAGACCACAGCTAAAAAGAACCTGGAACCCCCTAAAATAGAAATAAAAGTTTGAAAAAAGGACTTGTTTCAAATTGACTCAATCAATCACTTTTAAAATTTGTTTAGGCTTGCTTGATGCAATTGTTTCCACCAGGCTTGAGGGAATGTTGCTCAAAGTGGTGACGATGGCTTCATATTTGCCATCCACTGTCTGGAACAAACATCTATTTTTGTAAACTTCCCTCTCCATCTATCTCATAATGTTCTCAGTATGATTTAGATCAGGGGAACACAGGATGCTCCATTAGAGTGAGATTATTCCTCTGGAAGAAGAAGTTTTTTGTCAGGCGGACCTTGTGATTGCAGCCTCGTCCTGTTTAAAAACCCACTTATTGGCACACAGACCAGGGCCCTCAGTCATGAAGGACTCCACCTTGAAACATCGCCAGATAGTATACTGCTGTTCGACGCCAAAGAAGGTCATGATGCCCCCCCCCCTTCACTGTGCTGCCTAGAAAACATCTCAGTGGGATCTCCTTGTCATGACAGAAACGTTGGACGCCATCAGGACCATCAAGGTTCATTTTTTTCTCCTCAGAGAATCAAACTTTCTTCCACCTTTTAACGGCTCATGATGCTCTCTGTCAAAGTCCAAACAGGCGATTAAATGGAAGGTGACGAGGCCTTTGAAGAGGTTTTTGTTTTTAAAGCTCTTCTCTCTCAGATGCTGTCTGATGGTTATTGGGCTGCAGTTTTTTGTTTTTGTTTTTTTTCTCAGATTTTGTCTTTTAAAGGCTGTGGTCTTAAACTTTTGATCAGTTGATGAACAGACTTTTAACTTCCAATTATTTTGTTTCACTACCAAGCTTCTTTTTCCATTTTCAAACTCTACCTGGAACCTTTTTAAGATCCAACAGTGCAAAAATGTAAATCAATGCAAAATCCTCAACTGGTCTTAAGATTTTGATCAGGAGTGTTCAGACAGTCAAACATACTTTAAAATCTTCTTTAATTAATCTAATACAATGACATAAATGAAGCATTTTCTGAAGAAGAAGCTTTTCTCCTGAAGCTGTGACATTAAGCAACTATATAGAAAAATACAGAAACCAAACTCACCAAAAAAGAGACAGGTGAACACAGAGATTTTCGTCATCCTGACAGCCGGCAGTCGAGTTTAACCACTGTGTCAAGAACTTCCTCTTTCAGATACTTACCCTGTCTAAAGCTGTAAGCTCCTCCCTTTCCTTTTAACACACACACACACACACGGAACATTGTACGAAATCAGTATGATATATAATTGTTTTTGTTTTAAATGAATAAATACATTTTGTAAATTAAAAAAATACATATCTATATAGATAGACAGTGCAATACTTCAAGGAAACAAAAGTAAATCAATACAACAGTCTAAACCCACAGTATCTATCACACCTCTTGTTGACCCCGGGCTCTAACGAGGCTGGGTTGGTGCAAAAAACCCACAGAAGAGCATCAGTTTCCTCTCAAACATTTGTTCCATGCATGCAGACCACGCTTTCAAAATAAGAACCAGACATGTGGGTTATTTTTAATGAAACCAAACCTATAAGCCAAAGCAAGACATGATGGGCACCAACTCTACAGCTGCATAAACAGGGTCACAAGACTTTGCATGTCCAGAAAACATAAAACATCTTCATTAAAATTCAAGATTAGACACACAATTATTCATTGTTTCCATCGTGGTACTAACTACAGAAAAATCAATACAACTCACTAAATGTAAATGTGGTGGGAAAGTTCATTTGTTGTAAATGAAATAAATTCAGGAATATTTCATTTCTTCTCATTACAGTTTACAGTTAATGAAACCCCAAAAATCAGTATCTCATAAAATAAGTGCTTTTAGACAAGTATGTTCATTCACATTCACTCAATACTTGGTTGGGACTTTTTATGTGTTAATTCCAGCATCAGTGTGATGTGTCAGGGAGGAAACGGGTGTGTCAGAGGTGTTACTGAAGCTCATGTTCAAGACAACTTGAAACCGAATGCAATAAGGTAATGTTTTTTATCGACAGTTACACAGCCCTGTTGTTTGGAAAACAAGCAAACTTTGTAAACTCAGCTTGTATTGCAATTCAGTAGCTGTCTATATTTAGTGCTTCTCACAGCCTGGTGTTATGAAACATGCTCGTAATGTATAACGCAAGTGAATCCTGGTTGTGTCCTATCAGTGCTCATCTACCAACTCCAACCTCACCAAGTTGAGCAAACATAACCTGGCTCTTTATTTTATTTACAGACTCTCAGATTTGAATACATCACTGTAGTATAACTGCTGCATGTGGGTTGAAATGAACATGAGCACAAACAGCTTAACCACTGTTTTAGCCATTAGCTCGTGTTTAAGTCTTTAGCCCATCCCCTTTCGCTCTCCCCCTTATCTTTCTTCTGTTCCTCTTTCTGTTAGATAGTCCAGCCTTTGTTTCCACAATTACTGCTACGTTAATCACAGAAATTGTTTTCAGCCAAGAGAAAAACACAGATCTCTCTTCTCACAGCTGAATTCAGATAACCTTTTTTATTTAGCTGGCTGAACTGGTGTGATTATATGCTTATGTTGCTTTGTAGCCACTTGGTGGTTATTTGATGCAACTACAGCATTAAGAATTAGCACTGCAGGCCACCATGATTCATCGAAGGAAATGTCTATGGTTTATGCTACAACCAGTGTTTTGTTGTTCAGTGAATTCTTGCTCTGGGCCATTGTTGTTTAATGGTTCAATTGAAATTTAAAGACTCTTAAATGGTGATGAGCAAATGAGACCAAGGGTTTAGGGCAAGTGTCACTCTTCCTGAAGCAAAGTGATCAGATTCACTGTTTCGGAGCTTGTCTTAAAACAACACAGTCATGTGACTTGTAGCACGTGATCACACTAACAAAGGCTTTTTCCTCCAGTCTTAATTATTGCTTGTGTTGTATATTGCTTAGGACAAAAGTGTCTGCCAAATGAAATTGTAAAACTGGAGCCATTTGAGAGCCAAAAGAGCCGATCTCTTTTTAGGAGCCATGCAAGAAGGATCTGAAAAGAGCCTAACTTCCCATCACTAATATACATTAGGGTGACCATACGTCCTCTTTTGCCCGGACATGTCCTCTTTTAAGAGGCTGTCCGGCCTGTCCGGTCGGGGTTTATAAAATCCTTCAAATGTCCGGGTTTTTGAGCTTGCCTAGCTTGAGCGCGTCACAGAACAGTGTATTTGTCATTCACGTTGAATGGTTCCTTTAGAAACACGCTCTGAGAGGTGGAGTTTGAGCCGAACCCCGGAACATGTATTCATTCATTCAAAAATCAGTACAGAGGCGCTCAACTCTCACTCACTCACTCGCAGGCTGACAGGCAGGTAGACACACTGCGAGAGAACACTTGAACAGAAAGAAAATGCCGAAACGTAAATGTCATTTCACTGATGACATGTGAAAAAAGTTCCCCTGTTTTCGTCCGGTTCGGGACAAATGGGAGGCAGAATGTACAGTCTGCAAAGCTGGAACTTATGTCTCTGTGGCTAATAATGGTTACAACGATCTGCAAGCCCATATCACCACAACAAAACATTGAAGAATAGGCTACCTCTCTTTTTTCTTTTTGTTTAATATTTTGAGGCACTATTTCTATTTTTACGTAATTGATAATTGGGAGCTTATTTTGAAAAATGGTTCTCTACCTCACTTTTCCTAACTAAGGTGTAAGTGTCAGACTTAAGAGAGGTGATTATTTCTTATTTTGTAAAAAATCTGAATACTTGTGTTGCTACAGAACTGTTTTGGGCTATTTTTCAGTATATCCAGGTAAAGTGTTCTTTCTGGGGAATTCAGAATATTTGTTTAACTGAGTTAGAAGCACAGAAAGCCCCCTGACCCATGCAAAACAGAATATGGTCACCCTAGTATACATTTTCATTCATAAAATGATTTTGAATGGGCCTTTACGTGTAGAAACAGTGGCTTTATTTATGAGCTGCACTCAGTTTACATGCTGAGCTAATGCTAGCTAGCTCACTAAGTTTTAGCTGCCCTGCTTGTGGTTGTCTCCTCACTTTGCAGATAGTGATCTCTTGGTTTGCTTTGAGCCCTCGCAGCTTAAAATGCGACATGCTAAGTGTGTGGTGTTGATTCTTACAGTTAATTAAAGAGAAACTGAGTGAGGCTAAAGACCAGAGCAACCACTAAAGAAAGAGGCAGGAAGGTCCAGCAGATAGACACAAACCCTTACACATCCTTATTTGATCTGTAAGTGTGATACCTTGAAGTTAGAGTCTAAAAAATAGGTCTGGAGCTGTCACACACACACACTGCTTTTTAAAACATAATTTCATTGTCTTATACATTAATGATGAAATCACTAAAAACAAACAGATATTAAATTAAAGAAACAAATCAAAGTGAGGCAACAAACAAGAGGTATAACAGTCTGATCTGTTGTTCACTTATGATGAAAAAATGGTGGAAGAAATCTTCATTTGCACATTCACTTTCCATATTTTGTCCTCCCTGGCAGCATACTGTGGCTGCCAGTGAGTTCAATAGTGATGAGAAGTTCAGCTCTTTTCAGGGAGCCGGCTCTTTTGGCTCAGCTCCCAAAGAAGAGCGGGCTCTTTTGACTCCAGAGCGGCTCTTAATTTAGGATCTTTTGTAGTCATATATTCTACCTTAAGTTTGTAAAATGTAGTGGTTTTTGTGTTGAAAAACCCTTTGACATCTGGCGTTTTCATGAAAAGCCATATAATTGCCTAATTTTGTGCATTTGTTCCGTTACAAAATCCTTCTTACTTTTGTTAAGTAGGTTAATCAAAAATTTGTCATGACCTGGCTCAAAGGCTATGACAAATAATGGGAAGGACACAATATACATTGCAAAAGGATGCTTATTTATTGTGCAAAAATCATTGTTATAGTTATTGTTATTATTGTTATTATTGTCCAGGTGCTGCAATAAGGCCCCACAGGTTTCTCTAAGACAGAGGAGGACAGGGCAGGTTAGAGACTGCTAACCACATGACTAGCAGGGCCGTGAAACTTTTACTGCACAAATTAACAGAAGATATCCTGTAGAAAAAAATCATTGGTGTCGACCTGCCCCCCATACAGGACCTGTACCGTTCCAGGGCCAGGAAACGGGCAGGAAGCATCGCTGCAGACACCTCACACACCTGGACACAAACTCTTCAAGCTCCTCCCCTTTAGCAGGCGCTACAGATCACTGTGCGCTAAAACAACCCGTCATAAGAACAGTTTCTTGCCTCATGCCGTCACCCTGATGACACTTCACCATAACAGTGTCAGGAGATGTTCTCCTTCTCCTGCTCCTCTACGTCTTTCCAAGAGTCAGGGACACCCTCCTTAGACGAGGAGGTGCATTCTTGCACTTCTCACTATTGCACTATTATCATATTTTTAGCCTGTAAATATTAGTCTTGTCTATTTGCTATTCTTTTGTGTTTATTGTTGTTGATAACACTCTTCATGCAAATTTTTATTATTACTATTTCACCTTTTATGCCTTACCACTACCTTGTACAAGAGAGCACAGTATACCACAAAAAATTGCTTGTATGTTCAAGCATACCTGCCGAATTAAAGTTGATTCTGATTCTGATATCCACAGAACAGAACCAGAACCAAACTCACGCAAACAGTTTTCAGTGTAGGTTGGCATTTAGTTGATTTCTCCTCTCAGTGAGTATTTGCCTTGTTTTGTTAGCTATACTTTGGGTTGACCTATCATAACCAGTTCTTTGTGATCCCCTTTGGTGGGAAAAGTATCGTGGGCATGATGAACCGTCTTCGTAGTCTTGACCTCGTGTGACATCACTGTCTCTTTGCTCTGCTTCCTCTCTGCAAAAGAAAAGGACATACGTGGGTCTTTTTGAGGTGTGAAAGGAACTTAAAGGTCTAGCAGTTTTTCGCATTTTGTGAATGTTGAGCAGTGTGGTCAACGTGTGACTTCAGCAGAAAACAAAACCCATTGCCTTTTTGCACTTCTGTGCAGAGTTCAGATCATTTCTTGAGTATAAATTTATGAAAGTAATGAAGTAGAGACAGTAACACCATAGTTACCTCTCTTTACTAATCATTGTCTGTGCTGCTACTTTTCCTCTCTTACTCTCTCTCTCTCTCTGTTAATTGGTTTCTGCTGCTATGTCTGCAGTCCATGTCAGGTTCAGTGTGTGAGGCTTTACCCCTTCATTTAGTGGAATAGTGCTGTAGACCTGGTCTTGATCCACTGTCACTGGATTGAGGGATTGATAAACTCTCTCAGAGTCTCCACCCTGTGCAAATACAAGATGTGAGATGTGAAGATGTCTTACACAAATTTAAACTCGTCAAAGGAAAAAAAGAAAAAGTTAAGATCCTGATTGATTGATTGATGACAAAAAAGATACAAGTCAGAAACTCTTTACTGCACATATGCTCTTTACATTTAGTTGAAGAAGTCTGACCTAAAATAATTTATCTAAATGAAGTACAAGCACTTTGACCTGCTTCTGTGGTGATACTTATCAAAGATCGTTCCTCAATGAAATCAAGAAGTCAAACCACCACACGTCTTCTAATAGGTGCCAAAAGAGGAGTCTGATTTTAAAACGATGTGTTTGACACAAGAGATGTATTCTCATGACTAATCCAAAGAACTAACTGTTGATAAAGTCACTGACTCTGGGGTGTACATCTTCAAAACAGATTGTGAATTTATGGCAATGGCTAAAAAGCTCGCATCAATTCCTGTGCTGAAATTCCCATGGAGAGTTTTTGGAAGTTTACATAAGCAGCTTTACAAACTATTTCAAACACAAAGGACAGAACTCACCTCTCCTGCTGCCTCTTGTGCCACAGAGACATCCACTAAAACAAACACACACACACACACACACACACACACCAAAACGCAATGTTACTATTTTTTGTCAATCTCATGGTGCATGGATAAAGTAATTTTGGGAGAAGTAATGATTTATTTTTGTACGTCTGTCTTACTTTGTCTTTTCATCATCATCTTCTTGGTGACAATAACTACAGCTATCACCAGGGTTACCACACCAACTGATCCTAATATCCAACACAGAACATTCCCTGGAAAACGATAAAAACATAGATTATACAGTTGAAACTACCTGCTACAGGATTCCCTTTTACTGTTAAAAGTGTTCAGGCTGTTTTTTTTAATCTGTTGTTTGGAATAAATTCTCCAAACTCACAATGCTCGGCTTCAATATTCACCTCCATGAGTTTATCATCACCAGATATCTTCACTCTTTAATAATACTTCCCAGAGTTTGACTTTTGAAGGCAAGAGCAAACTATTCATTGGTCAACTCTTTTTTTTTTTTTTCATTTTTCATTTTTCACTACTTCTCACCTTCACATTTGTTCTTTTGATCCAATACAGTTTCACCTTGAAGTAATAATAAAAAAAACAATGAGAAAATAATATTTGACTCAATGAGCGCTATTTAAGAAATAATATGTATTTCCATATTGACACACTTCATACCAGCTCCTTGTGTTTGAAATAGAAAAGCTGTTGATGTACGAAGAGTAGAGTCATATAAGGATGCAGATGGACTGGGTGTGAAGGCAGCTTCAACTGTTTCTGGAGTTGTTATGGGTTTAGGAGGCTCAGCTAGAAATAGACAGACATCATAAGAAATATGAGTTCATTTAAAAGCTGATTCAGAAAAAAACATCTTGAGGAGAGAGTGTTTTTAATCAAAAAAAGGAATAAAAATAAACGTACCGTCTGTTACTTCAACATTCACCTCTAATAATGCATCAGAGCCAGATCTCTCCACTCCACAATAATATTTCCCAGAGTCTGACTTTTGGAGATTGAAGAAGGTCACAAATAAACCTTCTGAATAGTTGATTATCTTAATTCTATTATTGCGTTTGGTCTTTTTGTAATCTGCTTTGACAATGATGTGTTTGTGGGCTGAGCAGGGACTTTTACAGAAGTATTTAACATGGTCTTTTATAGAACCCCAAGTTTTCCAGTCTGAGCATATGATGGCTAAATTTGTCCCAACACGTCCATTTTTGTTGATGGTCTCCATTACCACAAAAGTTGAGGCTACAAAGGAGAAAAAACAGTGATTATCATTTCATTTAATTTTTTGTGAGTGCATTTGTCACATATACCTACCTGATCAAAATCTCAAGACAAGTTGGAAAAAATTGAATGAACAACTAATGAAATAGTCTGTTCATCAGCTGATCAAAATTTAAAGACCACAGCCTTTAAAAGAAAATCTGCTCAAAAATGTAGATTTAACTTTACTTTCTATTGGGTATTCACACTGTCATGACCTGAAAGCGAAGGCCAAAAAGCTTTCTCTCTTTAAATGTTGTTGGACCCAAATAAGCCACCAACGCTTGCTTTTTTTTTTTTCCATCCCACTCCCATTTATTTCAACTGGCCTTAAAAAATTTTTATACACTCAAACATTCATTACACATTTTCTGCACTATTCTGTGCTAAATCACTTTAAATTATTTAAAAATGAATACCATAACAGAATTACTCTCTGAAAAATAGATTTTCTACTCAAGATATGAAATTTAGCAACTCACCAGAGAGGAGACAAGTGTACACAAAGACTTTCATCATCCTGAAGACAACCAGCAGTCGAGTCTAACCACTGTGTCTAAAACTTCCTCTTACTGTTACTTACCCTGTCCAAAGCTGTAAGCTCCTCCCTTTCCTTTTAACACACACACACACACACACACACACACACACACACACACACACACACACACACACACACACACACACAACCATTGTATGAAATATCTCTTTTAGAAATTAAAATATTTTTATATAAAAAATAATATTTCTATATACATTCAGTACAATTCTTAACGGAAGCATGTAATTTGATACAACAGTCTAAACCCACAGTATATATCTCACCTCTTGTTGACCCCGGGCTCTAGCAAGCCTTGGTGAATGCAAAAAAAAACACCAAAGAGCATCAGTTTCCTCTCAAACATTTGCAGACCACACTTTCAAAATGAGAACCAAACTTGTGGGTTATTTTTGATAAAACTAAACCTACATGTAGACCTGTCACGATAACAGGTTTCACTGGAAGATAAATTGGCCCAGAAATTATTGCGATAAATTATAATATTGTTATTTTGATACTATTTTCAACTAATATAATGATAATGGTATAATAGAGCAAGTTCATTCTTTTAAAGATAAATAACCTTTTATTTCTTGAGAATATTTAAAATTGGAATTATATTATGAAAAAAGACATTGTAAATATCCTAAATAAATAATCAACACAACCGAAAACAATTAATAAAATGGAGTGTCAGTCTCTGATAACAAAAAATGCACTTGAATAAAAACCATACAAAACTGAAACAGTAAATTAAGTTTAAAGTCCCTGTAAAAAAATGCACTTCAATATATATGAAGCATTAGGCTCAGACATTAAGATATTTAACAGGCAAAACTGCCAATCCAGTTAGGACCTTTGTAAACAAAAAATGTGCTTGAGTAAAAACCACACACAACCAAAAGCAAAATATAAAATAGACTCTGTTGCTGATAAGATAAAAAAAACTCACAGCGATACAGCAAAGTTAACTTTATATCCAGTGTCTTTGGTGAATAAAAAATTATTGAGCCCAGCAAAGTTATCAAGCTCATTCTTAATTATCATGCAATTAATTGACTTATTGATTATTGCGACGGGCCTACCTATAAACCAAAGCAAGACATGATGGGCACCAACTCTACAGCTGCATTCTCATAAGTTTTTGGCGATAAACAGGGCCATCAGTGCTATACAACTTTGCATATCAATAAAATAAGAAAGATATTGAAGATTAGAAAGAAATTGTAATAGGTAGGGCTTGGACCCAAGTGCAGCAGAAAAAAAACCCTCCAGCAATGTCTTTTAATTGAAGAAACTTTAACTGATTAAGTTCAACACCAGAAAACAGTACCATGAGGAAAAAAGAAAAACAAAGATTGTTGTAGAAAAGGCAGCAGGAGCAAAACCAGGAATGAGTCCAAAAAGACAAAATAGTCCAAACAGGGCAAGAAGAGAATTCAGAATTCAGGATCAGAACTGGAAAACCAAATTTGAGTGAACGCTTGAAAGTTTTCCATCAGTGCTGGGAACAATCTGGCAAAGAACTGGTGGAGGTTTGAATAGAGGCCTGATTACAGATGAGCTGCAGCTGCTGCTCAGGTGTTCGTCGCCTGATTAAGAGGGAGTGTCCAACCGACAGAGCAGCAGATATGAACAAAGTATGTTGGAAAAATTAGAGATTTCATTTGGATTAAATCACCGTCAAATATTCATCTGTATGTTTCATCTGTTCCATAGATTCCTGGAGGTAGTTTCTTGTTTTCCTAAAACTCAGTCATCTTATAGTTTCTGAATGGAGCTTGGAGGTTGCAGAGCTGTGGGACTAGATTGAGCTTCTCCTGACCAGAGGTGAGTAGTAACACATTACATTTACTCGAGGGATATTTTTGGACGGCAGAGACATTGATGAGTCTGGGTGGGGTTGAAGTCTGTGGGCTGACACATGCACACACATGACTACGCACAACACACACCCTTCAACTCAACTCCTTCCTGGCTCCTTGCCCTCTCCCTCACTCATCACAGTGCAGTTTGGTGAGGGTTGAGGCTGGGTTATGCTTTCCGTGCGGATGAGATGCACGAGATCCACATGAGAGAACGCGTGTGGCTTTTATACTTTTTTCCGTCTATTTGCTTCCATTCCCAAACTGCAGGGGGCGGTGGATTGCTAACATATCTAACAGAGCATTTAACTCGAGTAGAACAAGTCTTTTTTTGTTTACAGGGTTTAAAACATTATTTTTTCGCCTTTTCCTCTTCTCTGTAGAGTGTGACCACAAGGAATAGCCATCACAAAGTTATCACAGCGGTCTCTGTGTGATGAATCAAATAAATGCCTGTGTTTTCGCACTTTTGACACTCAAAACTACGAGTCGGCCGCCATAGGGAGAGGATGTAGGTGAGAAAAATACATCATTTGTCTGCGTTGGGCAGAGAGGAGCACGCGGACGCAGAAAGCATGAACCAGGCTTTAATGTGACACGGCAAGTGAGGCTGTGTGCACTCCATATGTGCAAGTTTTTTCGTTTTGTTGTAATGGTTTGTTATGTTGCTCATGTATTGAGGTGTTTTTTCCTGATCCCACACTGTGCTCCTCCTACAGGAGCCTAATCTGGTATTTGCGTTTTTTCCCCTCTTCCTCCCTTCTGTACTCTCTTTCCGGGCATGAAACTGAAGTGTAATGCCGTTGCTCTGAAACATGTATAATGACAAACAAAGCACCTCAGAGTCGTTTTAATGCAACACACTTTTACTTTTATTTGAGCATTTTTGTGAAAAAGGAATTTTTCTTTTAATAATAATGATAATAATGAATTTAATTTATAAAGCACTTTTCAAAATACTCCAACACTTTACAGATTAAACTAAAATCCAACAAGCAAACAAACAAACAAGCGAAAAGACACATTAAAATCCAACAACAACAAAAAAGAAAAAAAAAACTTTTACTCCAGAACATAAAGTTACGCTCTTCTGGTGACTTTTATTTTTATTTATCAATTACTGCTCTTACTACTTGTTTGTTTTGGTTTGTCAGAGAGACTTTTACCTGTTATATAAACCTGTTTCACTCTATTGACTCCATTTCACCAATGAAACCCAGCCAGGCAGTCACTAAATATTAAGTCACTCTTACTCAAGTAATTATTTGGAGAACTATTTTTTACTTTTACTCAAGTCATATAATCCTAAAGTACCAGCATTCTTACTTCTCTCCACCAAGTGGTGAGAATGCACAGCAGCAACTCTTCAACGTTGACTAAAGCCTAACCTCATATGCTGTTATCATAATCCCCCACAGGTTTAAAAAATCTTTATAATTCAGTATTTATTTCCTCACTCTCACCATGAACCTTCCTGTCACTTAAGTAGTGTCTTACGTGATCCATGCTTCATCAGAGCTCGTCTTATCACATCTTGATTCATCATCATGGCCTCATCGTCCACCTGGATAACTAAGACATTAGCATGCGTGTTTTCTAATCCATGAGGGAGGTTGAGTCTCATTAGTTGTAGCTGATGTGATGAACGAGCTCCCAGTGGGTTTCACAGCAAAGACCTTTAAGATATAACACGTGGATGATGTGTTTCTCATCCAATTTGCCAAATCATTGGGTTTTCAAATTTGCAAGATTGAATGAGCAAATTAGATACAATTAGTATTCTCAGTGTTCTCCCTGTGGTGCAAAGAAACTCAATGTGTTTTATTTTACGGGCTGTCGGACGACATGTCTGCCTTTTGATTAATAGTCTGCTAATACTCAAAAGACAATGTTGCAGAAGTGCTTTAAATCCATCTTTAATCTCCTCTTTGTGAATGCTCAGTTCTCAAGGGTCCAATGGATGTTGTTCAGTAGCTTGTTTCAAAAACTATGGTTCAACCCAGCTTCAGCTTAATGTTCGTGAGGCAGGTCGATCTTTTTAGCACATCTTTGAAACAAGGCAACGGGAAGTTCTCCACATGGAAAGTTAGAAGTTAAAATTATTATAACAAGGTGATAAAAACACTGAATGAAGAGATTTTAAAGTTACTTAAACATTCAAAACAAGGCGCGGAGATGGTAAATACAGGTTTTATGTGTTGTGTAATAAAAGCAGGTAGTTATTAAATGATTTGCTATTTATTCCAGTAATTTAACACAGAGACGAGTCTTCAGCCTGGATTCAAAAAGACTTTTCCTTTTGTTGCTCTACCATCTTTGAATCCGACCCTGCAAATACATGCAGACCTGTTCTAGTCGACTTGGATAGTATGGATTGTTTCGCAACATGTAAAGGTCCATTTATACTCCCTTTATCTACAAAAATGTATACATCCCTTTTTAACGTTGCCAGTGTCACCGCTCACATATTTCCATGTATTCTTCTTTAAGACGTTAACCAATACATCCACCAGGGGGGAGCAGCCCAGAGTCAAAAGTTTATAACAACAACAAACTCAAAAACAATCATGGTGACTGTGGTATTACATAAAAGACAAAGACAGAGGCAGCGTTGTAGAATGTGGTGGTCAGTGAGGCTGTTAAATGGTGCCACCATTGTTATTTCTTCTTTGTGTCTCGCCAGAATCATGTATCAGTAAGTAACAGCACAGGTTTTGACCCTAAACCATTCGACACTCTGAAGACTTGCCGGTACATTTTGAAAACTCCTTGGACCTCAGAATTGGAGTGACATGGTCCACTTTCTTGGACTTTGTGACGACTAGTGTTCTGAACCAGCTTTTGCTTTGTGGTTGTTATTTTGGGAACCACTGGTACATGATTCAGACAGGAGAGTCAGGGTTTTCAAGACTTCAAGACACTGCAGTTGTCGACCAGTGGGGACAGCAATGTCATCAACAAGGACAAGTGACACCTGCCACTTCTACCACCTCCTTTGGGGTGAGGCATTCCCAGGCCAGTCAAGAGATATGATCTTTACAAAGTGTCCTGGGTCCCTCTTGACAGGGAGCACCAGCGTTTCTACTCTGAGTAGGATCTATGTACTCAATCACTGAGGTTGTGCCCAGAAACCCTGCAGAGAAAGCTCATTTCAACCCGTTGAAGTCGCAATCTTGTCCTTTCAGTCACTACCTACCGCTTATGACCATAAGTGAGGGTTGGAACGTGGGTAAACTGAGAGCCTTGCCTTCAGACTCAACTCCCTTTTAATCACAACAGACCAAAATAGCATCCACATCACTGCTGACACCACCCGATCCATCGATCCATCTGTCTCATCAGCATGACCCTAAGATACCTGAACACCTCAGTTTGGGGCAAATCTGGAGTCAAGAGTCCAACTTTTTCTGGCTGAGAACCATTCTGTCAGACTTACGTGGAGAATACACTGCATTCGTCTGCATTGCATCTCCACTGTGGTGGGTATTGACTGTGTTTGTCTACTCATGCTGGCTGTGTGTTATGTCTCGCAAGCCGCAGGGCTGACAAGCAGTTGGTCTCACAAGATCGAGGAGTTCCCGTGCTCCCCACTCCATACACAAGCCTGTCTTTATTCATGTTGGTCCGTAAAACCTTAAATCTGCTAACTCCTGGCTTGTCCTCGCACATGATGTCAGTTTATCGCCTTAATCAAGCTGAATACAATCTGGTTTTGACACAGTTTTTTTTATTTTGAAAGTCACCGGCTCTTTTCGATGGTTTCCAGGCACCACTTCCTGTCCCGCTTGATGAATTAATGCATCACAGCTGCGTCATCCGGCAGAAATAGGATTGCTGGGAATCACTTGTGTCTTGCTGGCGTTGGCTCGCGGCCGGACCACAACTGAAAGGATGCAGTGTGAGTTGACGCATTAACTTGAATGAATACCATTTGATTTTTTGCCGTGATGCAGCAAAGTTGGAACGCAATGTAGGATGCGATGTATTTTAGCCGTTAGAGGAGCTCATTCTCTAAAACACAACTCCATTAATCCTTGAGATTATATTTGTGAGCTGAAAGAATGAGGCAAAACAAAGTTTGGGTACTTCATTCAGGAGGGTTTGTTAGCATGGTGGCTAACAGTAGCTCCTTACTGTTTTTCAGATTATCTTAGAGATGGCAGGTTGCCTTTCTGCCCTCAAACAACTACTACAACTACTGCAAACATAGTCTCAGTTTAGAAACGTCATCAGGAGTCTGGAGTCAGTTTTTCATTACCTGCATTCAGCTTTTTGACACTTCTTTTTCATTATTTCCATTGTGGCTTCTCTCTGTAGGTGTCTTTTCTCACCAGAGACAGTTTTTCATCTTTGTTGTTTACAGTGATGCACTGTTTAGTAGTGGGCTCTGTCACACGCTGACTCAGCACAGAGGTGTCAGGGGTGCGTCACACTTTTTTTAGTCCCTCTGTCCTGGGGGTTGTTGCCAAGCTTCAGTGAGAAATATAAAGTAAAGTTTCTGCTCTGTAATGAAATCACTGATTAAAAAATATTTTCCCTGCCAGAGATGTGAAGTTTAATAAAAACAGTTTTAGTGTCTTTGGAGCCTCATTCCAGTCTTTTGGGACAGACTGTGTGCTTGGATTCTAAATTTGCAGAATCACTGAGTTTCTTCCAGTTTCTCAGCAGAAAGCTCTTCTCCTTTTTTTATGAAACTTATCAGGACAAAGATTTTTGAACCTACTGATGCAGCGTGAGATGGTTCGTACAGCAGGACTATGGGAAAATACATGTGTGCACTCATAGCCAATTGGGAGGCCCGTCTCAGTTTTCACGTCTTATAACAAAAACCTGTAGACCCTTCAGCCATTTAAGACCATATTTGTATTTGAAAATAAGTCCACATTTGTGAATCCGCATTTACATTTGTAAATCTTTTCCACATTTAAAAATCTGGATACACATTTGTCAAATACTGTATACATTTGTTTGGCCGGACACCTTGTACCTGTTGACTTGTGGCCTGGCTGTGCTCATTATTTTGTATTTTGGAAGTCACTTAGGTGTTTTTAGGTGGTTTCTGCACACAAAAGATCATCCTCTGTGCAATGGGCCAGTTTTCCTTTGGCAGTGGCCCCTCTGACTTGAGGAGTCCCCCATGGGTCAGTTCTGGGTCCCCTACTATTCTCCCTTTACATGCCACTTTAAGAGGTGTTCCTTTTCACTGCTTTTCTGATGATGAATAGTTGTATTTGCCATTTAACGCTGTGCTTGACTGCATGAGTGACGTTAAAACACGGGTGGATCTCGTCTTGTTAAAATTAAATAAAAACAAAACTGAGGAGGTTGACCTATTCGGTGTCCCTGAACTGGTTCAGGTCCTTACCAGCTCTCTTTGGCCTTCTAGCATCTCACATAGGATCCCACAGCAGGAATCTTGGTGTGATTATTGATGGTGTGTTTAAACCATAGACTGTATAAAACATGGACGTAGTCTCCGTGACGTCACCCGTCTGTTGCTGCAGCTCCATTTTGAAGCAAAACGGCGGGTGTGGCCATATTGGAATTGGGCCGAGTGACGAGTGCCCAAACTCACAGCTATTGGGCGCCCGTCAGTCACGTGATCTGAGCTGTGGCTCTGATTGGGCAAGCTCTCGATCTCAATATCTTCCAAACGGCCGAGTTAGAAAAAATATTCACCCCCCTCACAATGTGTGACGTTAGCGAAATTAGCGATCCAGACGGGGAACAGAGTTTGTACCAGGCTTTAAATACGCTAATGTCAGCTCTGAAAACGGCTTTTTTTTGCGTTCATGTGTAAGTCACTACCGGTATTTCCAGAGCCAGCCTCAAGCGGTCAATCGAGGAAAAGCAGCTTTTAGCATTTCAGTGTTGTCTCATTATTTCAGACCGGAGGTTGCTGCTTGGTTTAAACTTTATAAACAGATCAGCCCAGTGGTCAAGTCTAGCTTCTTTCAGCTGAGGCAAGAGAAACCTTGAAAAATTAACCATGTTTTTATTAAATCACGTCCAGATAATTGTTGTCTCCTAACTGGGACTAAGGCACCTCGGCTCATAACTTTGGTGTTTTTCTCACTTAACTGGTTTGTTACCGGTTGGTTACTGGATCGATTTTTAGATGCATTTATTTGTTTTTAAGTCTCTGAATGGACTGGTCCTTGAGCACCTGTTTGATCTTATGAAGCTACATTAGCCCCTTAGAGCTTTTAGGTCTGCTGACCAGGTGGCTTTGGATGTCCTCTGACATTTTGTTTTTACAACCCAGAGGTGATTGAGCATTCACACTTACGAGTCCCACTCTGAGGAATGCATTACATTTGTCTTTGTGGCTGTGAATAGCCTCTACATTTTCAAAACATGCCTTAGGACACACTTGTTACTTTGGCCTTTGGTGGAGTATAATAACTTTTATTGGGTCTCATGTGTTGTTTTATGTTTTTACACATGCTTTTATTGTTTTTACTGTTTTCGAGGCATTTTACTGTAAAAGCACTTTGGTAGGCTACTGGCTGTTTTAAGTGTGCTATATAAATAAAGCTGACATTGGCTTCCTTTCCCATGTAAGTCTAGCTCTGGAAGGCTTCTCCATCGTCTCAGTGAAACCTAAGATATCAAACTTCCTCATGGTGCTGATTTCTTCCGTTTCTTTTCCTTGGCTGAAGCGACTGATGACCAAAGTGGGCTCTGACGGTGATTTGGGGAAAAAGTCTTTGAGTATCTGATCATTTTTGGACTTCAGTCTCAAATGTTGTTCTCTTTTTTTACTTGTGGGACCTTCAAGGGTTTGATTTCAGATAATTACAACTTAATTTGGAGTTATTGAAAGCACGCTGGCGCATTATTTTAGTGAAAATATCTGCTGTGTTAGGCTGCATGATGGTTCTGCAGTTTGCAGTGCTGGTAACAACTGGGATAGACTCCAGAGAAAGAAAAAAGGAGCTAGGGTATTAGTAGAAAATCTCATATTTGTACCTATGTATGATAGACTACTACTAAGACGCAAATGAATGACACAAGTGGAGGAAGGAAGGATGGAATTTAGCGCAAATAAGATGCACCCATAGTACTCCAAGAGCCAGGTCGTCAACAACTATATACAGGATTCTTTTTGCCAAGTTTAGTACCGTTTGAGGTCCTGGTTAGATGTAGATCCAGGTGAGAGGAGCAAATTGGTTCCACAGTTTCACAGTTGTTTGTTTTGAACATTTGTTTCCAAACCTCCATTTCGCAGCCGTCCACCTCTGTGTCTGACCAATTCTGGAGGTTGAAAAGCGATCTGACCGGGAGGAAGTTCAGGCCAGCAGGTCTCATCAAATACCTCAAAGCGCCGTGCTCTACCTGTTGTTATTTTTCCCTTTTCCTGGGGACACAATTTGCCTCTCAGCTTTGCTTGGAGAAAGTTGCGGGGAGGTCTAACACCTGTAAATTTGTTCACAGCATAGAACCTACCCATTTATTTGGAGTGTTTTCTGTGTTCTCGGCTGTTGCATTAAGCACGAAGGTCATATGAATCTTGAAAATTGGCTTAAGATGTTTTTTATCTTTGGCCCATTTGGCTGAAGCCTTAGCTGCATGCATGACTGGAAATAATCGGACAGAAGTAATTGCACCATGAAAGTAAAGCAGGTGCAGAATGTCATATGTTAGG
Source organism: Thalassoma bifasciatum (assembly GCA_008086565.1). Taxonomy (NCBI): domain Eukaryota; kingdom Metazoa; phylum Chordata; class Actinopteri; order Labriformes; family Labridae; genus Thalassoma; species Thalassoma bifasciatum. The sequence goes on along the minus strand of RPOG01002269.1, from coordinate 14,175 downwards.
GGAGAAAAACGTTATCCATCAAATGCCAATTGTGCCTGCTTTCTACGTGTGAGAAGCAAAACAAATGGCAAGGATGTAAAGCTACTGCTTAGTAAGATATTTCATAATTATGACTAAATAATCCCACAATTCCATCTTTGTATCTCATAATTACAACCTAAGGATCTCATAATGGCATTTTTTTAATCTCAATACTATGACTTAAGTATTTCATAATTTGTACTTGATTATCTCTTAATTCCAACTTGAATCGAACAATTATGATCTATCAATGTCATAATTCCAATTAATTATCAAGATGTGTCTTAATTATGTCAAAAATCCAACCTATGGACTATAATCTAATAATTTTGACTTTTTTTCCTCATTACTTGGTATCTTATTTTTGACTTTATCTCCTAATTCTAATTTTCTTTGCTCATAGTGTGACTTTTTATGTCATAAGTTAAAATTTTCATCCCTTAATTCTGACTTTTTATCATTTAATATATTATGATATTCAACAATATCATAACTGCAACTTAATCTCATGATTATGACTTCATTATCTGAAAATTCGACGTTTTTTGGACTGTTATCATAATTTTGACTTTATTTCCTCATTATTTGAAATCTTGTTTTTGACTTCATCTCCTAATTCTAACTTTTTTGCTCATTAAATGACTTTTTATGTCATTACTTCCAACTTTTTATCCCATAAAAATGATTCATGAACCCATAATTTTGACTCTTGATCTTGTAACTTCAACTTTTTATCTCAAAATTATGACTTTATATCTCATAATTATGACTTTTTATCTTTTAATTATAACCCTATATCTCATAACACCATTTTTTTCTCAAAGATATGAATTAATTATCTCATTACGGTGATTGTTTCCTCAGAATTATGAGGAATTATCTCATAATTTTGACTTTAATTCCAACTTTTATTTCACAATTATGGCTTCATGAGCTCATAATTCCGACTTTTTTGCTATTATCTTATAATTATGACTTTATTTTCTCATTATATCAATTTATTTTCCCATAACTTGACTTTTTTGTCATACAATTAAGAGTTTTATCTCATAATTACAACCTAAGTGTCTATAATTCCAACTTTTTTTTATCTCGAGACTTTTACTTTTTCTCCTCAAGATTATGAGTTAGAGCAGACAAAAAATAAACTTCAACAAAGCCAAGTTTCCATTTTATTGCTTTAAATGGTGGAAATGAGCTTATATAGTTAACAAGCAGAAGTTAAACGTGCTGGAACTGTTGATTACGAACTGTTGATAACTGAATTCAGTTAATAACCATCATTAAGGGGTTTTGACGAATCAGAATCCCAACATAACTGAAAGTCAAACAAAAATTCCAGGTAAAAAAAAGGTTTCATTAGGATGATCATTATCTTAATGTCTCTAAACATCAAAGAAACAATCACAAATTCACCACGCTGACTCCAGAGATTCTCTTTAAAAACAATATTGTTTTATTTTGAATTTTATAGGTATTGTTATGTACATGGCATAATTTGTGCTTTTTTATTATCAAGAATAAAACCATAAGGGAACACATCAGAAAATTAAACTTTAAACCAGGATTGAATTGTTCTTTTTCAGCTGGATATACTGAGAGTCCTACAAAACCAGGAGAGGAGGAAGGGGAGGAGGGAGGAGGGAGGAGGGTGGGCAGGGGGAGAGAGAGACAGAAAACTAAATAGATAGATAGGTAGATTGATAAATAGATTTTTCCAGAGACTCTTGCAGATGGTCCTCTGAGGGTAGTGTGAACGTTCAGACTGTGATGTGCTTTTACCAACAGCAGCAAAGGCACCTGTGTTACACTTTGTTTTAAAAAAAAAGTACGCCTCAGGGCCTTAATCCAGTTGAGTCCAAACACATGAAACCAAATCCATCAGTAATTTCCTCCGGGGGGATTTCTGTCACAAAAATTCGCTGATTTCCTTTGATTTCCAGCCGTCGCAGAGGTTGGGCGCCGGGTTTTCGCCAGCTTGAGGCCATTCAGTCGATCCCCCTACGGAGAGCGATTGAATATAGAAAAGATAACCTCGAGAGCTGCGTTCTGAATCCTCTCAACTTTGCTCGCTTCGGCTGCTGATCCTTCGAAAAGGGGGCAAAGTGTGAGGTCAACGGGACATTTTACCTGATATTTGACCTGGCGTGGCTCAATGAAAGAAAACATGGAGATGAAACAAAAAGTTGTGAGGAGGAGATGAAAATTGGAGACAATTCAATTCAATCAAAAATCTGATACCTTCATTTGAGTTGTTGACAATTTAAATGCCTAATTTAAACCAGTCTGGTTCTAGGGTTGACATTACATGTGTAAAGCTAACACTGGACAATCATCATCATGGTTTATTATCTTATCATTACACTTTAATGTTCCCTAACCACTCTCATTTGGTGGAGAAGAATCGATTATGGTATCTGATCAGCTCCGGAGACTCTCTATTATCAGATACTACATTTCAAGTATGGCAAGTCCTATTTAAGCTCTGGTTTTGATCTCAGAACTGTTTATTGGTGTTAGGATAATGTACACTTAGATACTGCAGGGGGCGAAAACAGAATGGAGAGAGGTAATGAAAGCTAAATTACTGCATTAAAGAAAGGCTGATGAAGGAAACAAACTGGAGAGCAGAAAAACGTCTTTGTTGCATGTTATAAACAGACATGAAGAAGAAGCAAACGGGAAGAAGAGTCATGCAAAAAGAGAGACATAAAGATGCAAAATATGTCATCACAGGAGCGGGATGGTCATCGGTAAAATGACCGGGCTGCTATCGTTCCCAAAGAGCCATAATTTATAGGCCTGCTGGGTATAATGTCAGTTATAAACGATTACATAAGAATTACTTTCCTCCTCTCCTTTTCTTTCCCCTATTCAATACCTTTGTTCTCTTTTCAAAATTGGCTGCAGAAAACACAGAGAAATGTGAATCAAAAATGTTGGGATCAACTTCTAGGGAGTGAAATTCTGTATCTTATCAGGCCAAAGTATTTTTATTAACCGCTTATGTCCCACCAAATTCTGGCCTATGTACCAAACTGTGTTTCAAACTTTTAACTGAAGAACCACAAGGTCAGAATTCATCAGCGACATCTCATTTGAAAGATGAAATCTCTTGTTTCAGAAAATGTCATGTTTTTATATGTGGCTTAAGTTCGCATCAGGCTAAATGCATCCAAAACTATTTTTAAAACTCATTAACTTCAAGATGCTTTATGCCAGTCATAAGACATCACTTCTACACCTTGTCATCTACCTCTTGGTGAAATTTGAGCTTTCTAGGTAAAACTTTGTAGGAGTTAGAGAGGTTTTAGTTTAGACCAAACACCAGGCAGAGTTGTACTCACTGTCCAAGCTCTCGTCTGAAGACTCTGCACAAACAAAACCAGCCTCTTCAGTGCTCAGTGTCCTCTTTTTGGTCAACTTTGCTCTCTTTGTGGAAAGGTTCACCAAAAATCAAGAAATTGTCATTCCCAGTCATGGATTGTGTTCTCTTCTGTTCTCTACATGAATATGATGAAGACACACTGCAATAAATAGGTCTAATCAATGATCTTAATGGCTACACCTGGCTTCATTAGAATGGCAAGACCACTGTGCGCTATCGGCCAGTCAGTCAGGGAGCGCTTGTTGGCTATCACAAGCTGTCCTGGGATGAAACCTGAATAGAAAATTACGGAGTCCCTTTTTTTTGCAGGTAGAACCCTAAGAAAAACAAACGCACCCAGCTTTGCCAGATTAACATCAAGGGGAAAACAGTATGAGACTGAGAGGCTGCTGATATTCATGACAGATACAACGGACTTTACAGGAGAAATTTCACCACTTGGAATAATTTGATGAAACAACACTTTTGATATGTTTGAACTCTGGATTCCTCTGGTGGAAAAGAGAGTGAATATTCAGGGTTCAGGCTACAGATGTGATGTAATGACCCCAAACAGGTAGGACGTTCCAGTTGTTGTGATCACTATCTGAGTGATTCTTTCACTAATTACATTTTACAGTCAAGAAAACTTTAATAACAAAGTTAGTCACTGAAATGTGACGCGTTTTGGCACCTTGAAGAAGTCATACATGGTGGGACGTAAGAGGTTAAACCACTCTAACAACTGTTTCCTATCCTTTTTTTTCAGCTAGACTTGTGGGAGATAGTCGGGAAGTCAAAATAATGTAAATTTTCTCGAAGTCTAAGTTCTGCATTGACAGACCAAAATAACCAGAGCACTGCAACAAAACGTGGAAAGGGAGAAAATGGGAAATGACTGAGAGATAACCAGTGACAGATTTGATCCAAAGTACGGAAAACAAGGTGGAGGAAGCCAAGAGAAGAAAGGTTAAAGCGCCATTTCTTACATTTGTCATCTCATAAAGAGCAGGGGGTTTGAGAATGTACTTATACCAGGTGTAGATTCATGTTGGAGGGTTGCACATCAGCATTGGGGTTGAAAGACTCAAGGGGTGGGGTGGGGAAAGGCCTTTCTGGTATAGATTGGTCCGTTAGCTAGCCTTAGCTTCCCACTAGACTAAACTATTGTCTGATTTGCCCGTTAGTCCACAATGATCTCTGTTTGCCAGCTTCTCATTGTCCTCGTCCCTTTCTGGCGTGTTTCCAGTTCGTCATCACGTCTGTAGCATGTTTTTGTTGACATTTTGGTCGAACGGGGATCAAACCACGCACTGTTTTCGCGTTTTCCAGGGAAAACCCCCACAGGTGTTTCTTGTGGCTTTCAGACACCAACATGGCAGCAATTCAATGACGGCAAATCACGTCCATGAGTGGTCATAGCATCAAAAAATCCGCCATTGTGGTTGGCTTTTGCTTTCTGCTGAGTCATCCGCCTTTGACTTAGCATTAGCTACTGGGCAATCCATCTTTATTTGGTCTGTGATCTGGAAATCGCTTCTTATCAAGCTCAAGTCCATATCGTATCAGTCCTCGCGCTGGCATTAGCCTCACACTGAGCCAGTCCGTGTTAACTCGGTCTGTTAGCAAGCATTAGCTACCGGCAAACCGCTAATTTGTTTTAATCCAATCGGTCAACCAACACAAACGTCTCCCCATGCTGCAATCCGTCTTGATTGGGGCTGTTAGCTTGGGTTAGCTTTCTACCAGGCCTCGATCCACATGGGTTCAGTCAGTTGGCTAGCATTAGCTTCAAACTCTAATAGTCCGTGTTTCCCAGGTGTCTGTCGACCTCCTGCTTTCAGCTCCACAGGCAAAAGTTACTGGTTGTTTGGCAGGTGGATCCTTTCTCGGCCGGTGAGAGGTACAGTTTGCCGTTAGCGCAGGAACAGAGCTCGTAAACAGTCTGTTTGGTGTAGGTGGTACCTGCCGGCGCCCCCTCCAGGGGGTCAACGGCACTGCCGAGGGGAATGTTGCCCAGTCTGATGGTGTTGGCATCTAGAAAGATCTGTGGGAAAAAAACGAGAGACGAGTTAGAACAAAAGAGAAAATTTATGAACAATTCTCAAGAAACAACAAAGATATTAAAACAGGGATGTCCAAACTAAGGCCTGGGGGCCGATTGTTGCCCCCCGTTTGTTTTCATGCAGCGCCCAGCTGTCATTTTAATATGTATTAACCCTGTGGTGCATAGTGGTCACTACAGTGGACACTTGTTTAAAAGTTATTTACTCCTAAATTCAATGGTTCATGTGGTGGAAATTCAGATTAGCCTGTGTCAGGATATTTTCATTCTTCTTAGGGCCTGAAAAAATGTTTTCAATTCTTTTTCCAAACATATATATATATATATATATATAGAAAAAAGTTATAGACGAACATTTGAGGGTGAAAAAGCTTATAAACTACAAATTATTCAGTGTAAAATTTGGATGAAAGAGAGTAAAAATGTTCCGCAAAGCATTAAAAAAAGCTTATTCATGAAATAACAAAAAAAGAAGTTAAACAAAAAAAAGAAAAAAAAGACATAAAGTTCACACTGTTTTATGTTGAATACTCTGTTAAAAGTATAAAAAAAAAAAAAAGGAAAACATTTTTTGTGCCTTAAGACAAATAAAAACACTCAAGGGAAAAATCCTGACACTGACTGACAGAGGGTTAATTTTGCAACTTAAATGAATCATGTTCTAATGTTGTACATTTACAGTTTCCGTCAAATGCTTGAAAAAAACCCTAAATATATCTGGGAGCATCTCACAAAAATTTGGATTGTGCATAGGCCACTTCAAAAAAAAAAACACAAGAGGACAAAAATCTTAAGTTAAGTTATAAAATGGTGAAGAAAAGACAAAAGTTGATACATAAAATGGCTCAGAATGTAGAATCGGAAATATTTGGGCTTGAAAATGTTCTTATCACTGTCTTATAAACAAATGTGATAAATTCTAGATCCTGAACCTGCCATAAAAAACGACATATTTTTCCCAGGTTTGGTTTTATCTCATAGGTCTGTGATAATAACACTAGCATGTTTGACTAAACTTGAAGACAGTTTTTTGTTTGTTTGTTTGTTTTTTACAGAAACTACCAAAACGAAATAGTTTTAGAATTGAGCACTCGTTTGTTACTTGTTTCCTTGAATTCAAACAATGAATCACGTATGAAAAAGGACACAGAAAGTGATGTCACAGCTGTAGGGGACTGAACTCATGTGGTATTCTCTTGGTTTCCAAAATAACACAGAAGGCTTGAGAGTTGTTACGAAAAAAAAAAGAAGGAAAAGAAATGGGTTGTGGATACAGAGAAAGAGAGAGCACACTGCCGCAGGGGATGATACCTTCTGTGGTCGAGCGGGGTTGTCATCGAGAAAGATCTACGGAGACAGAGACTGAATTTCTATTTAGAAGGGGTCTCCTTTGATGTGGAGATAGAGTGGGAGTGAACGAGGCAGAGGGCAGGACAGGTGGAGGAAAAAAAAGCAAAACGAGTGAATCCGTGGGAGAGGAGAATGAACAGGAACCGCAAGGGAATGCGAGCAGAAAGATAAAATACACACAGCAGAGAAAGAGAGAGAGGGAAGGACAACTTTTACTCCAGTTAATTTCCAAAAGAACAAATATCTGCCAAACGGATGAGTTCACTCCACAAATAATGACTAAATCACTTAAGTTCTGTATATTTGTTGAGAAACAAGTTGGCTCAATAAATGGAATTAGGCTCTTTGTCTTTGCAGCCTCATGCCAAAACGAATAAAACCCCAAAAAACAGGCACAACATAATAAAAATGACTCTTTATCATGTGTACACTGATGGCAATGTCCTCTCTTTGGTTGTTTTTGCAAAGTGTAAGGGCAGTGTTCCCAGACGGGATGTCGATATGTTGGAGGAAACTTGCAAAAAGGTTTCCTTTAATGATTTCCGATTCACCTTAAAGCACTCGAAAAAGCATCAATGAAGGCCTCATCAAAGGGTTGTTTTAAGTTTGAAAGGAACAGATCTCACATTCAGCAGAGCTTATCTGAACACCTGCCATGGTAAGCTGCTCTAAAGATGACAACAAAACGCTTTACACAGTGTTTTTGCATCGCTAGAGACCCAAAAGCTCTCATCATTTGCCTGATATTAGAGTCTTGGAGGCTTATTGTCTGCATATTATATGAAGTAATTCATTATTTTAGAGGTCAGAAAACTCAGGGTCAGACACAAGGGTCCAATTTTTCCCACATGCCAGAGCCGTGACGCGTAAATTTACATGCAAACACAAACTGAGCGGGAAAGACAGTAATGCCAGAAAGCACCTAAAAAAAACAGTTTCATTCAAAATAACACAAAACATGTCAAACTAGATCTTGGCTACATCAACAAACCGACATAATGGGTGAAGCCATCTTCCTTTTGGAGGTTTCTGCTGTCATCATGATTTAAAAAGAGTAAGCAGCTGTTTTCTAGTACATGTCTTCACCCAACCACTAACCATGAGTGGAAGAAAAGTTTTTGTGTTCTCATTCATATTTTCTGAAAAATGACCAAGAAATCATAAATACTGCCAGGGTATGTAAACTTATGATCACAACTGTACATAACTTGGGCTTAGTTGCCTTCTTGGGAGCCAAAACCATGCTATAGGGCCTTTCTTTTTGGCAAACCACTTATCTGCCATTTTGGCTGGTTAAAAAATGGCAAACTAACCTCCCGGGAGACAAAACACATGCTAAACTGCCATCGTAGGAGCAAAAGAAAAGTGCTGAAATGCCTTCTCAGGAGCCAAAACATGCACCAAAGTGTCCTCTTGGCAGCCAAAACACACATGGTGCCCAGTTGGGCGCCATAACATGTGCAGAAGTGCTCTCTCAGAAGCCAAACCCTTGCCAAAGTATCCTCCTTGGGTCCAAACTTGCACTTACTCTTGGTAGCAATGGCTGTCCTGAAGTTCCCTTATTCTTGGTAAACTACACTTATCTGCCATTTAAGGTGGTTAAAACATGATAAACTACTCTCCCTTGAGCCAAAATACATGCTTAACCTTGTGATTTTGAGTTAACTTTGGTTTTCTTCTACAGAATGGATTGAAAATAATGCGGATGATTCCATGCAATACTATTAACATTTAAAATGACTCCTGATTATTTTTGTTAAAGTATGTATGTTTGATATAAATTTATAGCATCTTTCTGCCATCACTGACAGATATGTCTGTGTTAATACATCCATTTATGCACCTCTTATGCACTTATAATAACCTCCGTGCAAAAACATCAGAATTTTTGCTCTTTTCTACTCTGTGAAGATGTATACTTTTATCTAAATGAGGTTTATCATACCATATATTACAAAATAATTGCTAAATATGCACATGCATATGAACATGTTGGAAACATCTTCAGAAGAATGGAGTAAAACAATTGGAGGACATTTTTCACCTTGTGCTGTATAAGCAGAACAGACAGTGTTGAGTAAATCTGAAGACAACAGGAGGGTTGAGTGCCCACTTAGGATTCAAAATACACAAAAGTGCCCTCTAGGAAGCCAAAACATATACTTAAGTGCCCTCTTTGAGCAAATTTGCACTACGGTGCCTTCTTGGGAGCCAAAACCTTTCTGAAGTGCCCTTCCTTTTGGCCAACTACACTAATCTCCTATTTCATCTGGTTGAAGCAGGCTGAACTACCCACCCTACCCACATTTGTTTAAGAGCCAAAACATGTTTTATGTACTTCTTTTACTTATTTTTTTCACTCCTGCCCTGAAGAATGTCTGAGCAAACCCCTGCATACGACGTCCAATATGCTTCAAATTTTACACATATCAGACTGAACTCATCTATGTTATCACTTAGGTCACAGGAACAGGGCCGTCAATGTTGGGTTAAAGGTATCCCATGCAAAACTGAAAAGGTTCTTTAAAAAACAAATGCTTCTACACTGCAAAAACTGAAATCTAAGCAAGTCATTATGTCTTACTTTGAGTAAAATTTGTCTGATTATTCTTGATATGAGCTACATTCAACTGCTAAGTCCAGGAAAATGTCTTATTTCAAGTTATTTAAAGACAAAAATGAGGACTGAATTGCTTGTAACAAGTAAAAAAATCTGCCAATGAGATAAGAAGAAAGTTTCTTGTATTAAGACATCTTTCTAATTTCAAGAAACTTCACGGCGATTTTTTCTTATTCCATTGGCAGATTTCTTTTTTACTTGTGACAAGCAATTTACACCTCATTTTTGTCTTTAAAAAACTTAAAATAAGACATTTTAATGACCTGGTCTGGTGAATGTGGCTCAAATCAAGAAAAATAAGACCATTTTTACTACAATTAAGACCAAATGACTTGCTTAGATTTCTGTTTTTGCAGTGTACGATAATCTCTGTAAACACTCCCCATCTAGTGGTCAAAAGCAGCACTGAAATATACCTGATAGATAAAATGCTGGCCTCAGAAAACCTGCAAACTTTACACAGAAAAGCAACTGCCCAGGGATTGGACCAGAAATTTTCTTGCACTAAAATCTGCAACATCTCACTCTCCGAACACTTTTGCTCATTTTAGGTCTCAGTAGAATTAAGTCCTGACTCTTCCCTCCATCCATATTTTCTGTCAACTCTTCCAGTCATTTCATTTGCAAACCTAACTTTCCAATAAGCACCATAACGCAATCTTACTTCCTCGTGTTTGCTTCATCTTCTTCATTTCCTCTTTAATCTTTACTTTTTGAGGAAGCAACACTCTCTCACAGTTCCTCGCACACGCCAACCCCCGGGGCTGCCGCTAATCTCAGCAAACATCTGCATCCCTCTTCTTCATGTTCTTCACTTTGGAAACAAGGGGATGCAAATTTTTTTTAAAAAGGAAGGAAGGAAGCGAAACTGGAGAGTAGGAAGACGGAAATACGGGAGGTAAAGACGGAAAGAAAAGGGTACTGAGGAGTGAGCGAGCGAGATGAAAAAGGATGAGAGGCTGATGACGGAGAGGAAATGTCAGCTCAGAAGTGGCAACAAGAGGAGAAAGAGTGGGAGATGAAGTGAAGGGGAGAAGAAAGTGGAAGAGAGGGATGAGGGATTCACACACCCAAACAGCAAGGACCCAATTAGTATAAGTAATGATTTCACATTGGCTGACGGGGCACATCTCGATCGGTATAAACAACATCCACACTCTCTTTCTGCATGATGGAGCAGAGCAGAGGTATGCTCATGTTTCCTTTAAATATCTGTGGGGCTAAGAGCTGCACATCTATTAGCCATTAACCTGAAGATAAATGGGCTGAGACCCCGGCAGAATGGACCCAGGTAAATATGGTGATGGCGTCATTCCCAGCAGCCTCCAGCCGAACGCTCTCCAAGATGATTTCTCTACCTTATCCCAGCTCGGGGCCTTTTTTTGTGTTTTAATACACTCTTAGTATAAATGTAGGGTGAGGAGTGTGTGGTAGACCTGCATCAATAGCCCAAAGCCAAGAGTTGTAGCCTCTATAACTGGATTATATGTGTTTCCGCTCTTCAGACTTACACAAGATGTTGCCGTAAGTGATAGAAATCAGTGTTCGTGATCAGGAAAAGGTCCAACCCATCTTCATCTCATCATGAGGAAAGGATATTATCAGAGAGAGACAGATTTTGGAGTCTGAGCAATTTCCAAAGATAAACAACTCAACCGCCCCCTAGGAGGGAAGTCAAATTCAAAGACTTCTCATGACTTCAAAGGCACTTTAGCTTAGTTTCATGAGTAGTAAACACAAAATCCCAAGGACTTTAGTGAGTATTGAAGTAAAATCCTTAAAGATGTATGGACCCATGTCCACTGCGGTGAAAAAAAATCTGCTTCGATAAGTTTTCAAAGTATTTCTAGATGTAAACTTTACAAAAAAAGTGAGAGAATGTGTATTTGATTAATTATATCTTACTGGTAACAATTCGTCTTGGTGATAAAAGTTGTACTGTTGGAAATCATGGTTTCCTTTATTAATGGAGCCACGTTTAAAAAATGCTTTTGTGGGATGAGCAATAGAGGTTTTCAGGAGTAAACTTCATTTATTTTTCTTTTAGATAAAGCTCATAGTTAAAGGTGGATCAGGTCTGAACAGCAGACTCAAGCTGCTATTGCTTTTGCAGTCTCACCACTTTTTTGTCTGTTTTTACATGTCTGTGTCTCTCTTTCTCTCTCTCTCTGTGTAACATGAGTCTGGTTCTGTCCAAGGTTTCTGCCTGTTTTAGGGAAGTTGTTTCTCGCCATTCCAACTTGTCAAATGCTGCAAAGGTCTTTACTGATGGTGGGTTACAATGAGATAAGACTTTTTATCTTTTCTCGATGTTGGGTCTCTGTTAATGAATTGAATGAATTAATAATGAACAAACGTTAATAGGTCTCGATCTCTTAGTTTTTTTTTTTGGAAAGTGTCTTGAGATAATGTTTGTTATGGTTTGGTGCCATATACAGCTCTGAAAAAAATCAAGAGACCAATGCAAATTTTTCAGAAATCAGTATCTCTACATATATGAAAATTTTAATCAAACAATTACCTATAAATAGCAAAATCAGAGAATCTAATGAATTGGCAGTGGTCTCCTAATTTTTTCCAGAACTGTATTGAGAGATACTGGTTTATGAAAAATTGCAGTGGTCTCTTAATTTTTCATTTATTTAGTGATACAAAGTTCACATTTCAAACTGTATACAAATGTAGCACAGATGGCCTCATGGTTAAAGTCGCGCTCCATGAGGTTCACCCTCGTGGCCACTTTCCTGCATGTCACTCCCTGTTCTTCCCCTTTTTCCCGCACTATCCACTGTCTCCTCTCTCCGATCCAAATAAAGGAAAAACAGCCAAAAAATAACTTTAAAAAACTGTATACAAATAAGGATAATACTGAAAAGCTGAAAGTCCCTCAACAACAATAATTTCTCCTGCTTGTGCAAAAAGGAAACACCTTAACATGACCGGTCTTTGAGCCACAATGGAAACATCATTATAGGGTCACTTAGAAGAAATGAATGCCAGTAGGACTGGTTCAGTTAACGGTAAGGATGGGTATCCAGAACCGCTTCCTCTTAGGAATCGATAAGAAATGCTTCAATCCATCAATATTGTTAGCTTTTTTCCGTAATTATTCCCTTATCCATTTTTTACACTATGCTGCAGCAGCTGACCTTACATCCCCCATTCTGACCCAGCTGGCTTAGCTTAGCAGCTAGATAATAGTTTCTTAAGAAAACACTGATTCAAGGTTTTTTTTGATTGAAGTTTTACTTAAGAAGCTGTAAAACTGATTAAAACAAACAAACAAAGAAATGTAAGTTACTGTCTCACAAGAGATTCATATTTAATACATTCAACATGTTATACATCTGCCAATGTTTGATGCTAACTTTTAAGGGAAATCCCATTGATACGCCAGCAGTTTGCACTGATATAGCTTCAGTTTCAAAACAGAATTTCAACTTTCATCACTGAGACATGTCACAATTACTCTTTTAGAACAACACTGAGAACTGTAAATGTCCAAATACTGACAACCTGATTTTTTTTTCCAACCAGAGGATATCAGAAAAGTTGCTTTCAGGCTCATGGCTGACTTCAACATAACTACTTGCCCGCTGCCCCCACCCTCTGGAACACCTACCACAACACATCTGAGCCTGTCCAAACCCATCCACATTCAAAACCCATCTTTTTAAAAGTGTTTTTAATGTCTAACTGCTTTTAAATGTATTCCATGGTTTTGTTTTGTCTTGTTTTCATTTTTATAGGTTATTATTTTTGTTATCATTACTGTGTTGTTTTAACTGATGTTTTTAATTCTGTAAAGCGTCTTTGAGTATCTAGAAAAGCGCTCTATAAATAAAATTTATTATTATCGTTATTATTATTACTTCAAGCTCCAGTAGCTCCTGTTATTTAAATAAGTACAGAGAAGTGAGCTGAATATCTGGTTGTATCATGACAATCGGTTTGAGGTAAAAGTTAGTGCATGGCTTGCAAATGAAAGTGCACTTTGTCTCTACATCTTTGCCTTCCCTTGTTTAAATAATGTCTTTAGTTTGATCTGCTTCAGAGACACGATTTGTAATTCCCCAGGCTTGGATTTCTCTGAGTACAAAGCAGATCATCGTCAACCATAACATTGTTTCCCTCCTGGGTGGTTTCATATGGCAGTTTGGAAATTACCAAACCCAATATATTGAAAAAAAAAGTTGTATAAATGCTGCATTATTTTCATAAAAGTCCAATTCCCACACAAGATTTGTTTTTTGTAAGCTCTCAGTTATTAAAAATGAATGAAAACAAAGAGAAGAGGTAGCTCTGTGAGCTTCTTTGAAGCCGCCGGGCGCAGCCATCTCATTATCCTGCCGTGCCCGTTAGTTTTAATAAGACCCAGTAACACTGACAACAGGCCACTTTAGGAGGCGGTAAAAACGAATATGTGCACATCTCTCATCCTGTGCAGGGCAAAGAAAACTACCACACTACATCTCTAAATGTCAAGGTATGCCTTTAACAGGTCTCTGGTGCACACCTGTCATCTTCCCTTTGGCTGCCCAGTTAAAGCTGCCAGGCCTCAGTTATAGCCTCACACAGCAAAGGACTCAGTCACGCTTGGCAACATAACCCAAATCTAATTTCAACAGCCTCCTCGCCATAGCAACGAAAACCTTAAATTTAGTGGAGCACGGCGGCGGGATGGGAGCGCGGAGAGAGTTTGTGTTCGTGTTTATGCGAGGGAATGCCAATAACATTAGCTTCTTTCTCCTC